>CM064525.1:36069675-36194286 GCA_032716605.1 Paralithodes platypus
ACTCTGTAAATCTCATAATCGTGCTTATAGCTGAGTAGCATTTGACTTTACCACCAGTCTGGTCAATGGGATCACTGATATATTACATTCAATTTAAATCGATACCTTACATTATAATCCTTAAGAAGTGAAGTTCCCTGAAACTGTGCGGACTATATGATACTAATTCATAACAAGCCCGAGTTATTTAGGTGTTAGTGAGATGGGATTATTTGTTGACGCCTAGTGTGCACCACAATTATCAAGAACCTTGCTTCAATCTATCTGCAGAGCTTGTAGTATTGAATTTGAAGGGGCCCCCCGCCTGTCGACATTGAATTCCCTGACATGATTCAAAAGAAAATTACAAAACAGACCTGTCCAAAGGACTTTGTGTGATGATAGATGGCCATTTGTTTACACCATGGATGCATCACATACAAGAAGAAAAGGAACAAGACAGTCCCATCAGCTGTTAACCCTATGTTTCTAGCGGGGGTGTTTTGGAGCTATTTTTTCATATTTCAGCCACGCCCTTCTGAACTAGATTCAAGCAAGTAATCTGCATGAAAAGAAAATGTATTCAGCAAAAAACTAGACACTTAAAAAGCTTCAAATGATGAGACCAGAACGAGCCTTACGTAGCACTAAGTGGATTCGTGCCCGTGTTCTTCATGCCAGTGGTGCCTACCAACAAATGTACGGAGTTTAGCGTATATATTTATAGCGGCCCATATTTTTTCCCACTACGCTCACTACTGGTAACACTGCCCGGCCTCTCGGATGGAACAGAAGGGAGCGTGATCCGTCACTGTGGGTGCGCCCGTAAGCCCTGGTGTGTCGGTACGGGTGGGGCCCTGCCTGCGCTCACAGGTTTCATTTGCACTCGATTTTAAACCCTTTGATAAAAGGCCTTAATAATGCTCATAACTTGCCTTGCCAAATTGGATTTTTTACAGTGCCAACTACGACTTAAGTCGAGCGCCGCCCAATAAGCGGCAGTTTTAAAGCAGAGTGCCGATTAGCATGATAGTTCAGCCGGATATTGTTATCTGGTCAGAACGTCTGGACTCAGGTGAAAGTTATTGAGGGCCGAAAGCCTTTACAACGGCTCTCTTCTTAGCTACTTTCTACTTTTCCTATTGTTTTAACTGAAGAGTGTAGAGAGTAAAGGGAGAAGGGGTATGTTGGAGAGACAAAAGCGCCCTGTTAGCGTGGCTTTGGGTATGGTTGTTATTAGTCTCTATACTTCGTCGATGATGTTTGGGTGCCAAAATAGACATACATTGACCTAATACAGTATACACCGTAATGCCTATAATGTGCTAGGGATGTTCTTACCTTAAGCCCAAATTACTTTAAAATATTTTACCATTGAGCTGGTTCACCTGTTACGTCTAGCGTTTCTGGCCAGCTCTCTTACGTTTGCTAGCCATTATTATTACTATACATTTACTTAGAAGGCTTCCAATGGCACTGTAGGAACTACTCAGTGCCAATGATTAGCTATGTTGTTGTTTTGTTTTTTTTCTATGGTGAGTGAGGGAGCCCGGCCAAAAGGACAGAACTGACACCTTGCTAGCGCAGTGCCTCCACCCCCCCCCCCCCCTCTAAGTTGAAGAGAGTGACAGCGGCCAAAATACAAGGGAACGTTCGAGCCAAAATGACCATGCAGAATCACACAGAGTTTGAAGCAATTTAAGTCATAGGAAGATGGGATAAGACTGGATTACTGGGATAGGAGATGTTCCCAGAGGTCAGCTGCTTGCAATAGAGAGAAGTTTGAGAGTAACTTTTCACTCTTGAGGTTGGAGAGGTTTGCCACAGAGTAGGGGTGGTTGGGATTGTTTGTTCCCAAGGACGGGCTACCAACGTGCCCTACGTAATAGGAGCGTGGACATACACTGGCGAAAGCTCTGAGGAACATTGAATTATAGTATAGAAAACTAGCGATTTTAAGAATAGCAGAGAGACGTGTGCAACATTGGGGCTGTGGTGGGGGGAGAGAGAGAGGATTTGCCCAGAGTATTGGACGTGCATTTTCCAGATGGACGAGGAGTTGGAGTTATGATACGAAAGGCCTTCTGTTTCAACTTTGTCATAACGGGGATAGCGGTGTGCAAGCGAACCTCCCCCACACATAGGTGAACAAGTCTCAATACAAGACAACGCACCTATGCCCACCCTGTAACAGTAGCAATGAAGCCCGGCGCTTTTGTGCAGGGGTTTAGTAGCAGAACCCCAACCTAAGGCTGATGAGCACACCCAGACCTTCTGGGAGGCGCTGCCACTTAGCAAAGGACTGGCTAATATGGTCCTTCCAACTGTGAGCAGAAGAAACAAGAGACACCAAGAATATTGGATTGAGCAAGATGAAGGATTTAATTTTGTATTGTTGAAGGAATAAGCGTATAGTTCTGCTGGAGAGTTTCCTGACGGGCGTAGATAGATGAAGAAATGTGGGTTTTGGAAGCATTGAAATGGTAACAACGTTTTCTCTTGCCCCCAAGTGGACTAGATAGTAGTTAGATCAGAATTTAAGTGTGCCCTATGCGCCCACTTCTAGTCCGTTTGACGTTGCCGAGGAATTGCTGGCTTGCGGCGTTCTGAAAAACTTAATGGAGTTCAGTAGTGATAAGGCTTGCAAGTCGTCTGCGTATGAGATGGATGGACCAATTTCCCGGATATTGAGTGGTACAGTTGAGAATATAATTTATAAAATTAGAAAGAGAATAGGATGATTTAGGACAGAGCCCCCCCCCCCCCCATGAGGCCCAACACCAGAGTTTCTATAAGGCGTAAGAAAGTGAGCAGATAGGCCAGTCCACAATCCGCAGCTATGGAACGGCCGAGAAAGGAAATTAGAGACAAAGGCCACAGATGGAGGCGCGATAGAAACCGAAAGAGACGCGTAGTTTGCGATTTTTTTTTTTTTTTTTGCCAGTATTCTATCGATAGGCTTTTGCATATGTCTTATGTGTACAATAGAAAAAGTCATCACCGATGTGTCCCGAAAGGAGGCGTTTCGACCAAGAGTTTAGTAAAGATATGAAACGAAGACTCACCGAGCTAGACTGCGCCACCTTAAGGAAGCCATACTGGACGTGGGATCCTGAGAGCAGATTATGAGCAAGAGACATGCTTAAGAAATTTGCGCAAGCAAGAATAAGTTCAAAAACTTTAGAAATACAAGAGATGAGATCAATTGCGACGATAGTAGGAGGGTTGAGAGCAGGGTCACCCTTCTTTGGGACTCGAGCCTGAACTGAGGAGCAAACTTCCAGCATGACAGACGAAAGACGTTAGAGATAGACAGAGACGAAAGAGTTTGGCCTTAGGCAGCGGTAGTCAAGCCACTGGAAGCACAAGTTTTTGAAGCTAAGTATTATGGCCAGTTCCTCCATTGTGGCATTAGAGTATGCCTATCATTAGGCAGTCAGGCATCAGATCAGAAGAAGCCCAGCCCTTATCCCTCAATGATTTTTTTTTTTTTTTGCCGTATGGGAGGCATCAGCAAGATGACACTTTAAGCAAGGGAAAAGAGGTACGCGCAGGAAGAACAACACTATAACAGTGCACACCCACAAAAAGCAGACCAGCACACAAGCATTCAAAAACACCACTCACTGATTCATCGAGTCCCCGAAATGAAATAGCTTCACCTCAGATGTTATACTTCCGGATGCAGGTCTGCTATCACATCAACCTTCTGCGGACAAAGACCTTCCAGGTTTGTCATTTACAAATGGTCCAGAAGACCTGCATGTTTTTTTTATTTTCCCTACTCTCCTACTAACAATATTTCTCCATGCCTTCCCTCGTCTTTTGCTAATTCTTTGTGTTTGGAACCATTCCTGTGTTCACCGACTTTGCACACACATGCTGACACCCATATCATACCATCTTCTCTGCCTTTCCACGCCTTGCCTTCTTCCATTCCACTTGAACAACATAGGTCCTTTTAACTATTCTTTCTTTAGGTGCATACTTTCATGCTGACGCATACCATCTGCAGAACACTTTCTTCAACCTTTTTTGCTGTAGCTGACATTCTTAAATTCCACAATAGCCTCCCAATATGTTCACACTTCTTACTTTGTCTATTTTTTGATATCTCCACACACATTTCCTTAGCAAATCCATTTCAAGCTGCTCTTACTCATGACTTTTCATTATTATGACCATACCAGACGGTTCAACATCCATGTATTAATGTTTTGGCACGCCACCACACACCGCTCATGCCAATCCTCCCATGTCCATACTGAAGTTTCTTCTTCTGCCGCTAAACACGGCGTTCACATCAATTGCCTCCAGGCTACCTTTCTTCCTTGTGTTAACTCCGATTGTGTCTTTCTCTTGGCACAATCATGGACTCCCAGATACACAAACAAACTCATTCTACTAGTTCCAAGCTGTTCTTCATCTAATCATAAAGTGTCTCCTCTCTCTTTTTTACTACCATGAACTTTTGCCTCTTTATTAACATTTACTTTCAGACTTTTCGTCTATCACATACTTCCACCAAATAGTCTCCCACCATCTGCACATATAACTCTCGCCCTCTGCCACACAACACTGTGTCATCTGCATACAACACATTCGTGACAGTCATTCTGTTCCCATCACTCACCATCTTTACTCCCTCTCTTCTCGTCCTGTCCTTTACTCTCTTTCATTCATTACCCCTTTGCATGTAGATATTTAACAACCAGCGCGACCTCACACATATCTGTCTCACTCCGACCTGCACAATAATCTACTAACTTGATAGGCCATTTATTCTTACACATGCTTCACTACCATCATAAAAACTCTTCACATAATTCAACAAACTGTCTTTTACGTCATACTGCTCTAAAACATTCCACAATCCTTCTCTTTTAACTTTGTAATATGTCTACTCAAGATTCATAAATGCCCATGTATACCCTGTTTTCTTTTTAATATGCCTTTCTATCATCTGTCTCACTGCTAAAATCTGATCCACACATACTCTCCTACTTAAAAATCCACCCTGTTCATCACTCACTCTTCCATCAGTAAATTTGTCACTCTCTCAATCACTATTCTCACATATACCGTACCAAACACACTCAGCAGACTGATACTTTTGTAACACTTACATTCATTTCGTTCACCTTTACCTTTATACAGCGAGAGCTCTCATTCCTCTCTTCCAGTCCACTTGCATCACTCCATTTGCCCTAGCTTTTGAATATAATGTCCACAGCCAATTCATTGTTACTTCACCTCCATTCCTTATCATATCACACTGATATGTTAATAACTTCAATATAGTGACGATCCTACTTTCTTGCTAATATAATTCTAAGATCAACAGAATCTCAGGACGAATGCCTGAGCCACTCTCTCTCTCTCTCTCTTTCTCTCTCTCTCACACACACACACATAAGTCATTCACAAATAAACGGGCAGTTATATATAATTATGAAAGACAAATTAGTAATATGTGTATATACTCAGACACATACCCCCCAGCTGGTAAAACAAATAATATATTTATATATATTCAAAATTAAAAAGTAAACAACAGTAGCTGAAATACTATTATTAAAGCCTGCACTACATATTGCGAAAATATATTTGAAATGTTAGAAAGTTAGAAAATTGAGCATGAGAAAAAAAAGGTGATGTAGTGAGAGAGGAATATTCTACTGTAAGTTAACAGCAGCTGACATCTGGGTAATGATAAAGTGAAAGTTATATGGTTGATAATGGAGAGAGAGAAAGAGAGAGAGAGAACTGCGAGAGAGAGAGAAAGAGGAGAAGAGGGAAATGTTGGAAATGCTTAGAAAGTTAGAACATTAAGTATGATAGAAAAAAAAGTGATATAGTGCGTGACGAATATTGTACTGTAAGTTAACTCCAGCTGGTGTTGTCATAAAGTGGAAGGTATATGCTTGATAATGGCGAGGAGAGAGTTTACACAGATTTACACAGATACTCAGACCACATATGACCTTGCGGTCCTAACTAGGTGGTCCGGCCTTAATACTACTAGACAGAGACAGTGTATAGGGTAAAAATTAGGATAGTAAAGCAGAAGGCTCTCTCCCCACCATCCACTCCCTCCGACTAAAAAACCGTACCGGAAAATAGGATGAAGCGCAACCTTTTGGGTCAGGTAATGTCCACAAGGAAAGTTTTGTATATAGAATAAAAATAAATTAGTCTGAAAGGGAAATTACACATGCCAACTAATTAATTCATATTAATCCAATCTTCATCAAATGATCGTCCAGTCTTTTCTTAAACATATCAATTGAATTACTGCCGACCAGAGAGAGAGAGAGAGAGAGACCGATCAACCGACCATTTTTGGAATACCTATGTATTCCGTACACCATTTAAGCGCGGGCACCGATAGCTCTCTAGATTATCTGTTAGTCAGACTCGGCTATCCACGTCGTAAAAGCCTTCCAGTGAGACAGAGATTGACTTTTCTTGGATTTCACGTAGACATTCATGAGTTTAGCTGTGCTGCTAGATCCATAAAAGACAAGTCACTTGTCAGTCTGAACGTCCACAAGGTAAAGGTTAGCGAGGTCTTGAGGTTCCCAATCTTATCAAAATGGAAACTCGAAACCGGGAGCGACACCGGGTTCGGACACCATGTCCTCACTTGCAGATACTATGTTTGAGCTGGCACCACTGGAGCTATGAGAGAAACCACCCCTCGGGGGTGGAGACCGATCCTGCTTGTCTTGCTCGAGAACCTAGTGCCATCATCCGAGCGAGACTTGCTCTTGTACGATTGTGAAGATATTGAGGCCGTGGATGAATTAGATCTGTCCTGTGCCATGAAAGACTTCTTAGCTGTTGAAGTTTTGTCCTTTGATTTTGACGAAGTTGCTGTCGGAGTTGGTTTTGAGGGTCAGTTGGAACTCCAGAACTTGTCAGAGGCTGTGAAAGAATTTGTTATTTTCTCAACCCGTTTGCAGAAAGTAATTACCACTCTTGCTAAGGCGACCTCCCAGAATCTGGGTGTGCTAAACCGTCTCAAGAGGTTATCTACCCCTACACAGCTTCTTGCTCTGTACAGGGGCATAGTGCATCCTTGTATTGAGCATTGTTCACATGTCTGGGAAGGATCCTCTCCACTTCTAGACAAAGTATAAAGGAAAGCCTTTCGTATCATTAACTAACTCCCGTTCACTCACCAGTACTCTGCAATCTCTCTCTCTTCTCCGTAATGTTGCATCTCTCTCGCTATTCTATCGCTACTAAAATAATCAGTGTTCCTCAGAGCTCTCTCAGTATATACCACCTCTTCTACGTAGGGTACGTAGTACCCATCTTGCAACACAATCCCACCCCTACTCTGTGCAACTCTCCAACTCAAGAGTGAAACGATACTCCATCTTTCTTCTATTCAACAGTGGAGCTTTGGAACTCTCTCCCTGAATCCATCTTTCCCTAATCCTATGACTTGAATTGCTTCAAACTCCGCGTGTCCAGACATTTTGGCTCGAACATTCCTTGATTTGGCCCTGTCACTCTTTTGACTCTGGGGGAGGCACTCGTCACAGGCAGTTTTGCCTTTTGTCTCCCTCATCCACAGATACCTAAAAATATAGGTATATGTGGGTATCGGCACACTTGGCACACTTAAGAACACGTTAGTCTAATTAACTTAATCCGTAAAGGATAGTGTCGTACTTCTTTTATCGCCAATATCTCTAATGAATGTCTGAGGTCAAACCAATTCCCGACAACCCGACGTCGAGATCATACATTCACAGAACCGTAAATAAATCGCCATGTATAATGTCTGAGAGAACTGTTTCTGTGTCGGACTCTCGGGATTTATATTACCGACCTCATGTCAGATTTTTTTTTTTTTTTTTTTTTTTTTCTATATTCCAACTACTCCCTCTCTGATAGCCTGATAGGCTGATAGCCTTTATACTCAACGGCTGAACACGGTGAGGCCCGTGAGGTCTTGCTCCAGTCTAGGGAGTGAGACATGCGAAGCTTCATGGCTTGAAACAACTCCATCTCTGAAACCGCCTCGCCTCTGTGCTTCACAGTCTCATCCCCCACAGACTCGGACCCTCACTCTCAGAACGCCACCTATTGAGCAATTAACTCACTAGGCATTGGCCCCCTGTAGCATATTTTTGAATATGGGAATATTCATGCAATGCTATTTAATCAGGGAACAATGAGGGTATATTGTTTGGCATTTCGGTGTGCTGTGGTAATGCACTGATACTAGGTACAGCACAAATTCCATCCCAATAATATCTCCCCATTGACATATTGGGATTCGAACCCGGGTCCATTGGATTTGTATGGAACTGTGTTGGGTTCTTAAGACTGGCCGATCTTGTATTGGGATTCCGTAAAGGTGAGACTGTTCATATATCCCGACACTATCAGCCATGTCTGTGTGGAGTACCGTTGGAACATTAAGAGATTGGGTTGGTATCAGAAAATGTTGTGTTAGGCCGAGCACCCGAATCGCCCTTCTTATATATTGAACCACAAAAAGAGCAATACTACACCATAAACAGTGAAACTAGCACGACAGGTAAAAACGTACTGTTAATAACCCGATACCCCGATAATTGAGTTTGGAGGTTAATTCTGAATAATTATATATCGCAACGGTCATAAAAGTTTCCAACAACCCGATGTCGGATTCATAGAGTCCAACAGTATCAGCCATTCATGCGTGGAATACTGTTGGGACATTAAGAGAGTGGGTGGGTATCGAAAACTATGTGTCAGTCCGATCACCTGATCTAACTTGCTATTCTTATTTGTTGAAAAGCAGAAAGAGTGATAAGACACCGTGAGCTGTGAAGTAATAATGACAGGTTAAAACAGACTGAGAAGAACACGATGCCGCGATAATCATTTGTGTTGATTAATTCGTAGAGTATAGTAATTAACTCTCTCTGGCCAGACAGTTACTTACAAATAACTAAACTAACTTTCGAAGACCGTTCTCCATCGAGCTCAAATTTCGCCTCCCAGCGCCCACACACCCATGTTATCGCTCGGTTTTAACCCACTAAAATCACCTCTACATAAATGTATTATGCATTCAAAGATAAAATAAAATCCATACAACTATAAAGCCGGAAATAATTTAATAAGATAAAATTATCACAATGAATATGGAACTATATGAAATATTTTATCAAGTTTCTGTGTTTGCACGATCGTTACATACAAAGCAATACCTCCAAGACCCAATTTTTCCATTTAACTAACCGTCGAAATCCTCCACAAGACTTTCAATTACTCTTCATCAATACACAGATAATCTTTATTTTTTCTCAGTATCCTTGGTGTATCCTTTTCATCCAACCTTTGTTGGAAAGATCATATTACCACTCTTGCTAAAACAGCTTTCCCTACAATCTTTTTCTACACGCCGCAATGTTGTATCTCTCTCAATATTATATCGCTATTACAATAATCAATGTTCTTCAGAGCTCTTTCAGTGCATATCCTCTCCCTTGCGGCGAGTTTGAGGCACCCGCCTTTCAACACAGTCCCACTCCTATTTTGTCCAACTCTCCAATTCAAAATTTGGTAAATTTTGTCAGTCTAATCAACTAGTGAGCTCTGGATCTCTCTCCCACAATCAATCTTTCCTTCATCCTATTACTTAAACTGCTTTAAACTTCGTGTGTCCAGGCATTTTGACGACAACGTCACTTGAATTTGGCTCTTTGTCACTCTTTTGACTCTGGGGGAGACACTCTTACATGCAACCTGCCTTTTGTATCCTTCATACACATAAAAAAACACGCTATATGAAAGAAGAGATGTTTTTTACACTTATTCTAAATATGTCATCATAATATATTTATCATCAATAGCTGATATTTTATGGTTAGTTTCAAAATTGGAACATAGCGAGTAGAAAATCATGTAGGCAGAACAAATCATTCACTCGATGGTTACTTTCAACCACAATAATTACGTTTATTGCAATCCAATATATCTCAATAGAAAGAAGAAAGTCAAATCTACTACATTCCACCATCAAATCACACAAACAAATATATAATCTGTCGATTTATTTTCTGGAAAGGTGTCATAGAAATATACATTATAATGGTGCATATAGAAAGTGGTTTGAAACTGAGTATACAACACAACTGAAGTACCTACTAGTAATATTTGATTTTATATGAACATTTATCAATGGGCATTCGTTAGCTGACAAAAATAAAAAATTATAAGGATTTTTTTTCTTCAAAACCTTCACACAGTACACACCTATTAGCAAGCACTATACATATAGTACAAATATACTATTGAAAGACACATAACTCTGTCATAGAGTATATTACATACACATACCCGTAGTCCAGCCGATACATCCGCCATTTTGAACCCCTTCGGTGCAGGCATATTTCTGCCAGATTAGGGCTCATTCAGACACTCCTGATTTATTAGGCAAGTGTCTGAATGAATTGATATGTATTCAGCCAAGAACTAGAAGAAAATAGCTTCAAAATGACACCAAAACGAGCTTCGTAGCTCGCAGGCTTCACCTGCAGAGCTACCATAGACATTCGCTAAAATTTGCAAGTATCGCTAATGTCGCGCTACATTTGCCTTTGGCAGCGCTGTATATCTCGCGAGAGCATGGCTCAGAGTCCTCAGTGCCGCAGCCAGCTGGTTGGAGGGAGGATGTGTAGCCTGTCACACTCCCGCTCCCTCGCACTCGATTCTACAGGCTTTAAGAGCCCGTAAATTGCCTTATATTGTCAGGACGTTACAGAACGTTTCCCACAGCCAATGGGTTATAATAGTCCAAAGTGACATTCCTGCTTCACTAACAAACATAGACAGAGAAACTCTCACTCTTTCCTTCTCTCGGGACTGGTGAGTTGGCTGAATGCAGTGTTGTCAAATGTTTGCCATTGTGACACATATCCTACCTTATGCTCTGCCAGAATTTGATTCAAATCGTGTATTTGCCTTATTTATTACCAAATTTTTGAAGTCGCCAATATACTCATAGTGTATACTGTAGGTACATTTAGGGACACCCTTCACAAACATGCAAATTGAATATTGAAACCTTAGAGGGTTAACCCGGGAAAGAGGACGGTCCTCATAAGAGGTTTGGTGGTCAAAGGCGAAGGTTCTCTTAACCTCTAAGCTGCGGAGGTATGGTATTTGAAAGTGCCCGCGGTGCGATGGTATCCTGATTAATTCATCACTAAAATCGTTATTTTCCATATATATAATTAATACTTATCCATATGCGCCTATTTTACTTTTAATATGAACATATGAACATGGGAAAGCAATAACACAAGTGGTAACAGCAATTGGCTGTTGAAAATTTTATATTTTAGCCCCGCGGCCGTAATCTGACCTTGAGCGGTGAGAGACAAACTCCCTCCCACTCTCGTGTCGCGGACGGTACTAAGAGGCCAGGGGAGCTTTCAGACTGGCTTGGAGGGTCGGAGTTACACTCCTCCACCCTCCTCCCTCTCTCCCACCCGTTCTCGCATGAAAATTCCTAAATAAATATCGGGAATAATAGAGAAAATACATGATAATTGAGGGGGGGGGGGGACACATGTGTAGGAGTGGTAGAAAGTAATGGAGGGATATTTTCTCACTTAAACACATATTGCCTTTTTTAAGTGCCACTAGGGTGTTTTAATTTTTTTTTTTTTTAGGCCTAGGATCTTAACAGTCTTCCCACAGCCGCCCAGTACAACCTCTTAAGAGTCTTCCCGCAGCTTCCGGGTTAAGAGCCAAGGCATAAAAATATCCTTTTAAAACAAACCACTGACACTCAAAACAAAGCAATATATGATTAGATGAGATAATTCCTTTCCATTACTTGCTACCACTCCTTCATATGTGTCCCCCTCCCCTTCCCCTCCTTCCACCCCTTTTCCCCCCTCCTCAGTTACCAGCTATTTTTTCTTATTCCCCCTTTTATCGGGTAATTTTCCTAGCAAATTTCCCTCATGCGGTCTCTTCAACATGGACGAGGCAGCTAAAGATCCTTGTAACACAGAGACTTCTATTGCAAGGCCTCAGTGTCGCACTGGAGCTTGGAGAGTTAGGTTATTCGCCGCCCGGGTTCTCGCCTCATGATACAACCAGGCGGCAAATATACGTCTTTTTCACCCCCCAAATGCTATTCCCACTTCATTTATTGCTCTTAAATGTTCATATGTTCATATTAAAAGTAAAATAGGCGAATAGGGATAAGTAAAAATTATATATGGTAAATATGACGATTTTCGTCAGAATTGAACCAAATACCTTTGCATGGAGGGCACTTTAAAAAACATAAGCTTTGCCTTTCCCGGGTTAAAGCACAAGACCTTGGTTAGAATGACAACCACGGGGCAAATGAATCAGGAGTTCAAGAGTCTGTGTCGTATTTACTGTATTGTATCGATACCTTGATAGGCTAGGTTATGCTCAGATACTTAGTGTAACATGCATAAGAGATCAGGTATGATAAAAGATAATACACTTAATTTTAGCACATACAGTAGGCTAATGCGAGAATAAATAGTAAACAAATGATTCTAAGTATAACCTAGAGAGGAAGCAAAATTATGTCTATTCAAGGTTGGGGCAGGGGGCAATGACATACTTGAATTTTACCACAGCAGGAACCTGAAGCATGCATCAGCACAGAAAACGTCCTCAGCACTCACGAACCACTCTGGAGCATGTGTAGTAGATGTTGGAGAAATTAAAAACCTCAAACTAGGTTAGGAGGAATCAAAATACTCAAACACTGATATTGTAGAAACCCCCGTATTTCCCCACTGACCGAGATGTGGAAACCTCAAAATGACGAAGAACCTGAACAAAGCTAAGCAAACACAGGCCTCCTATTCAGCAAAAGCTAGTTGAGAAGTAGTAACAAACAATTTAAATCAAGCAATCACACATATGTTTACCTAGTGGGACCTGACTGGAAACCTCAAAATGGGGAGTGTTTCGGATAACACAATAGGTGCCTAACTATGCTGAAATACATGTCTAGCAAGACTAAGCAGTGACTATTATGCAAGAAAGACTCACTGTGTGTAAAACCTAGGCGAGCTGACAACAGTGCAGAGGCTCCATTGTTTACGTCTTCACCCCGTGAATGTCCACCACAAAAAGGACGAGATATTCCAAGGGAGTTAGGAGTGTATCTCTATCTATTTATATATTGCCGGACGCCTTACTCCTCTTTATGAGGGTGGCCATACACAAAACGCCCCTAAGCAGACCTAACCCCTGTGAGAAGGACAATCCGTGCCAGTTTACTGAAGGACTTACAGGATTGACCACTCGACTTAGGATCCGTCTGACTCCGAGGCCATCAATGTATATTTTTTAGCACTATTTTTCTATAGTGGTGCGCGGCTAGTCCATCCACTAACCTGCTTCACCCTTAGGTGAGCAGTACGGATTTGTATAAGGTTTATTCCCCTAGACAGGTTGCCGATCAAGGCTGACGAGTCCCATCCACCCCGATTTGTAGAAGGTTGTCTCCCCTAGATGGGTTGCCGACCAAGGCTAACGAGTCCCATCCACCCGGAGTGTATGCTTTGGAAAATTACGATGGATGAAAAGCCCATCACAGAACCTTAATATTATTCTTAACTACTTTTTAATTTATCTCTTCATGGTGTCATCCGGTTCATGTGACGTCCCATAGCCAATTAATCATGCCACCTATGATGCTAGTATTTGGATTGGCTTGCGTTGGATGGATAGGGCTTCCCTATGCGGCAAGGCGCCAATTATGAATATTGACAGTACGTAATTGATGAAGAAGTTGCTGTTAAATATGATACTACTGTCAAGAGCGTTATGTTGGACTATTCCTTGATAACTGTTTCAAGGGCTATCGCACTCTCGTACAGTACTAAATGAACATTACTGTGCAATGCGAAATAGACGCTGTAAATAGTTTATTATAAGTATAAAACCGTGTTATGAACAAAAATGTTATAACTGTACTATATCTATGAGTCCGACTGTGCAATGCAATAGAGACGTTCATAACTGGGATATATTTATAATAAGTTTACACAACTCTGCCATTCGAAATAGACACTATATACATTATTATTGTATGTCAAGAACATTTACGAATAACTACTTACGTACTGTGCAATGCAAAAAAGTTGCTATATACTGTATATGTGACTGTAAAGTGAACATATAATTTACGAATACCTCCTTATGTAATGTGTAAAGTATTCATGAACCCAACTGCGCAAAGCAAAGAAAACGCAATAACTGGGCGGGTTGGGGTTGAAATAGAGGTGCTATCCCCCCCCCAAGGGCAGCTTTCTAGGGCCTCTCCTAGAGATGTACATGTATAATATGAGTAGGGTAAAAGACTGTTTTACCACCTTTGCCCTTTTGAGACGTGTAATTATAAAATCAAATCCCTCCCTCCCTCAGCCTACCTACCATCCCGGAGCTATACCTACCTACCTGTCCACCCTCCCTCAGTCTACGCTCCCTAACCATACTGCTGTATTGTCCTCAATATTCTCGGCTAATGGCTTGAGGTACAAGTACCTCCGGATATGCGGCACATCCCTCCCGGAGGACTACTTGCACCTTCCCTCCGAATATTATTTTATAGATATAAAATAATCTGAATCTGAATCTGAATCTGTATGGCTGTATGTTTTGGGTGCTGGGGTCTAGTGTATGGGTCACGACGGTTAGGGTCCCTCTAGGATGTTTAAGGAGGGATTAACATGGTCGGGGCTCAGTTGGGGGTCTTGTGGGACAGCATGCGTGTTTAAAAACAAAAAACAATCTGATCAAGGTCTATAACGGCGACTCATGTATTTTAGATATGTCTTTATTATAATACTGTATATACTAAACTTAGGTAGTGTTAAAAATTATCTTCAATATCAATGTATTACTCATCTAACTATATATGTAAGACATAGTTTAAGCTAGAAACTAGGTGAAGATTGCGTATGCACCTTCGCCCTTTTGAGATAATGTAACTATGATACTTATGTATAATATGAGTAGGGTAAAAGACTGTTTTATCACCTTTGCCCTTTTGAGACGTGTAATTATGTATTCCCATGTATTTATGCTTTCTCAATAAAGAATCAAATCAAATCTCCTAGCTGATGCTGAGCGGATTGGGTTCTAGTCATGTTTTAATTGGATGGTCTATCAGAGTGAGAGTTGAGCGTTCTCTGCAATACCCATAGCTTACTCTGACTGTTCCTTTTACTTATATATTTTCTAGATCTCAAGTGGCTGCGTCTCTTCCGTAGATTGACCTCCCTACTGCCAACCTCGAGGTTAGCAGATTTGAAGCCAAAGCATCACATTATTCCTTTGCCCCTCAACTTTCCCTTCATAATAGCAGAGGGACACAGGGCCTTGAGAGTGGTTTCGGTTTCCCAGGCGTGTCTGCACCCTCCTCAGCTCCTCGCCTGGGAGCGTCTTATGTCACCTGGGCTTTCCTAGTGGTAAGCAGGGAGGGTTCTGTGGGGGTGCTCAGTTATGGCCTTGGTCTTGCTCAGGACCTTGGGGCTGTTTGGTCTGACAGCCTGGGAAATAACATGAATATACATAACTGTGCAAGGTAAAACAGAAGGTAAACACTTTATATGTGAGTGTAAATATATTACTTACAAATAACTGCTTTCGTACTAAGTAGTATTCATTTGACTGGCAGGTATCTGACTGTGATACAGTGTGCTCGCTCCCGTCTAAATTGCACAAACAACGCAAGGTGGTCACAAGCAATATTACTCGGCAGTCAAAATGCCTGGCCTATCTCCCTCCCTACTGCCCTCTGCCTTGCCTAGCCGGGCGGTAATCATGGCCTACGGGCATATTTTTTTTTTTTTTTTTTTTTTTTTTCTATGTGATTGAGGGAGGCAAAAGGCATAACTGCCTATAGCGAGTGCCTCCCCCATAGTTGAAAGAGTGACATGGCCAAAATCAAGGGACGTTCGAGCCAAAATGCCTGGACACACGGAGTTTGAAGCAATTTAAGTCATAGGAAGAGGGAAAGACTGATTCTGGGAGAGAGTTCCAGAGCTCAGCTGTTGAGTAGAAGAAAGTTTGAGAGTAACGTTTCACTCTTGGGTTGGAGAGTTAAGATATTAATATGCCTGGGCTATAAACATCTCTTGCTCCTGTTCTTCGTTTATTCGCTCCATAGTAATTGCTATTATTGGCTTTCTCTTGCTTCTTAGGTCGCATGGACTTCATTTACACAACATAATATAAATATGTCCCCCTGGGGGTAAGAGATTAGAATATGCCCCACGTGCCTTCTGCGTGTGTCGTAAGAGGCGATTAAAGAGGTTGGGTCGGTGGGGGAAATAGTAGCTAGATCAGAAGATAAGTATTTTATGGCTTCATTACGTTTACTTTTGAGGGACTGCTGGCTGGGGCGTTATGGAAAACTAATTGAGTGGTGTAAAGTAAAGTTGTCTGCATATGAATGGATGGGACTGGATGTACAGTTGAGAAGATAATTTATGAAAATTAGAAAGAGAATAGGAGATAGAACAGGACCCTGAGGAACACCGGAGTTGATAGGATGAGGAAATGAGCGATGGCCGTCCACAACCGCAGCTATAGAACGGCCGGAAAGGAAATTAGAGACAAAGGCACAGATAGAGGGACAGAAACCGAAGGAGGACAGTTTGGAAATTAAAGATTTGTGCCAGACTCTATCGAAGGCCTTCGATATGTCTAGTGCAACAGAAAAAGTCTCCCCGAAGTCCCGAAAGTTGGATGACCAAGAGTTAGTAAGATATGAAAGAAGATCACCAGTAGAGCGACCCTTAAGGAAGCCATACCAGCGATCTGAGAGCAGATTATGAGAAGAGAAATGCTTAAGAAATTTGGAAGCAAGAATAGTTTCAAAAACTTTAGAGATACATGAGATGAGAGCAATTGGATGATAATTGGAGGGTTGAGAGCGGTCACCCTTCATTGGGACAGGTTGAATGAGAGCAAACTTCCAGCAAGAAGGAAAGACGTTAGAGGAGAGAAAGAGACGAAAGAGTTTGCCTAGGCAGGGGGTCAGCACGGAAGCACAGTTTTTAAGTTAGCGCTCTGTTTTAACCAACATTAATCTCTCTACATTCAATGTACTATACATCCAAAGATAGAGCAAGACACATAGTATTATAACACAGGAAAAAATAGACCATAATATAAAATTATCACATTAAGGATGGCAATATGAAAAATATTTAATAGTGTTTTTGTGTTTACACAGTCATACCTTTTTTATATGCAAAGCAATAGAAAATAATTTGTATAAAAGATGGCATGTTTGTTTTATGTTCATTCCAAATATTTCATCAGTATTTTTTCATCATCAATAGCTGATTTTCTTTTATTATTTTCAAACGCGGTACATAGCGAGTAAAAATTATGCACGTGTAGCAAAAACCATTTGCTCTATTTTGATTTTCAGCCACAAAAATTACGTTTAGTGCAATCTATTATATTTGAATAGAAAGAAGAAAGTCCAATCTCTATTGTTGAATCATACCCATAAAAACATAAACAAATCATCGGTTTTACTGTAGCTGACTAATAAATAAGTGTTTTACTGTAGCTGACTAATAAATAAGTGTTTTACTGTAGCTGACTAATAAATAAGTGTTTTACTGTAGCTGACTAATAAATAAGTGTTTTACTGTAGCAGACTAATAAATAAGTGTTTTACTGTAGCTGACTAATAAATAAGTGTTTTACTGTAGCTGACTAATAATAAGTTTTACTGTAGCTGAGTAATAAATAAGTGTTTTACTGTAGCTGACTAATAAATAAGAGTTTTAGTGTAGCTGACTAATAAATAAGTGTTTTACTGTAGTCTGACTAATAATAAGTGTTACTGTAGACTAATAAATAAGTGTTTTACTGTAGCTGACTAATAAATAAGTGTTTTACTGTAGCTGACTAATAAATAAGTGTTTTACTGTAGCTGACTAATAAATAAGTTTTTTTTCTGTAGCTGACTAATAAATAAGTTTTTTTTCTGTAGCTGACTAATAAATACGTTTTTTTGGCACCATAAGCTCTAGGATTGTTCACGCTTTTCAAAAATGAAAACGGAATTTGTCTATCATCAATAGTTTTCTATATATGAGAACAATGGCAAAAGAGTATACGCCCGCCGACTTCAGAGTCGGAGCTCTGTACAATAGCGTTCGTTATTGTTGATTCACTTTCTGGGAAGGTGTATTAGAGATAAAAATACTGTTGATGCATATAGCTAATGATATGAATATGAGTATATAAAAAAACCTACAGCCCCTACTCCTAATATTTGACTATATATGAATATTTATCAATGGCTATTCATCGGCTGACAACAAAATAAACCTTTATAACTTTTATTCTTCAAAACCTTGACAAAGTACACATATATTAGCTAATACTAAAATACATAATAACAAAAAGAAAGTACTCAAAGTTATATAACTCTATCTTATAGTATATTAGAAACACGTATCCATAGTCCAGCCGATAAATCTGCCATCTTTAAATGGATCAAGAGCAACACTCCCATCTCGCTAATGAACATAGATTGAGAAAGTCTCGCTCTTTCGACCCTTCGGGATTGGAATGTTGACTGAGAGTAGTGTTTCTAAATGTTTGCCATTGTGACACATATCTGACCATTTTCTCTGCCCAATTTAGACTCAAATCACGTACTGGGCATATTTTTACCAAATGTTTTGTCACCAATACGCTCATAGAGTAATGGTACATTTAGGGACACGTTTCACTAATAAACAAATCGAGTATTGGAGCCTTGGAGGGTTAATATAACTTGACCTCTCCTTGGATAAACTAACCTATTCCCATCCAAATTCTTAATGAATATTATGCAATTTAGCTTGCTTTACCCTTTAATTCCCCTCCTATTTTAAGCTATGCCCACTGTAGAAAGATTTAACATCGAAAAACAAGAAAGCCATAAAAATATAATAATTATATGTATATACAAATAATAACATCAAAACAATAAAAACAACATTTAGGCTGCTTCATCCGCTCCGATGACCTAGCATCATCAGTCGCTTCAAACACGCCAGACAATAATTGACAAACATTGTGGGGGTCGAAACACCATATAACCACAATTGCACCACAACAAATATCAGTACAGAAAACAACCATGATCAACCCAAGTACCTCAACTATCTATCTATCTATCTATTGCCTGACGCCGTGATCCGGGAAGGGGTGGCCACGAACGAACCGCCCCCATGCACCTCTGTCCCCAGTCAGTCGACGCCCCTCCCCCCAACCAGCACCGCCTTCGTTCATGTACTTCCTCACTCCATCCTTCCACCTCATATTCGGTCTAAACTCTGCCTCTGTCCCTCCACCTCGCTCTAGTAACACCCTCTTAGTCATTCTCTCGCTTTCCATACGTTCCATATGGCTGAACCATCTCAAGTGTTCCTTTTCCACTTTCCAGCACATCTACCTCCTCCACAACACACCTCCTTCTTACTCCTCATTAGTCTGTCTATCCCTCCATGTAACTCCGCACGCACTCCTTAAGTAATTCATTTCCACTGCTCTCACTCTTGGTCTGAGTCTCTCACCAACGGCCATGCTTCGCTTCCATAAGTCAGTGTCGGGATTACCACACTGTCATGCAAGGACTTCTTCTGCGTCCATACTGACCACCCTATTTCTTGTTACTTTACTGCTTTAGCGTTCCTACAACCCTCTTCCCCTGTTGTACCCTCTCCCGCACCTCTTCATCCATAGTCCCATCTTTACTCAACACACTGCCCAGATACTTAAAAGAGTTGACGATCTCCATAGCCTGACCGTTTCAGCTTCACCTCACACTCTGTGACTTCAACCCCTTTCGAAGACCATAACCTTGCTCTTTCCCCGTATTTACCTTCAAATTCCGTTTTTTTCGCACACTGTTCCAAACTCATTTACCAGACCCCTGCAACTCCCATTCATTATCACTCATCAGAACTGTATCATCCGCAAACAGCAGTATAGGTAGCTTCCACTCAATTCCCTCCCTTTTCAGCGATACACCAACATCCACTGCTCTTGATAGTATTTCTTTCATAACTCCATCCATATATACAGTAAACAACCACGGGGACATCACACACCCCCTGTTTCAAACCAACATTCAGGTCAAAGAACTCGCTCTGCTCACTCTCCACACGTACTGGCCGCCTTTGCAACCTCATACATGCTCTTCACTGCTTTCAGCAACTTGCCCTCTACTCCGTATATTCTAAGTACTTTCCACTAACCTTCTTTATCGCACTCTTGTCATAGGCCTTCTCCAAGTCCATAAAGGCAACATACACCTTTTGTTTCTTCTCCAGATACTTTCCACAACACCATTCAGGGTAAAAATTCTGATCTACACATCCTCTTCCCTTCCTAAAAACCTCCCTGCTCGTTCGCCTATCCATTTCTCCGTTCTCACTCTCACTCTCTCAATCACTACCCTACTGTATACCTTCCCTACTACGCTTAGAAGAAGACATATTCCTGGTGGGTTACCACACACACTCCTCTTTCCCCTTTGTCCCTTATATAGGTGGACTATTATGCCAGTCTTTCCAGTCATCGGGTGCACTCCCCTTCTCCATGCTAGTTTGCACATTTTCCATACCCATCTTCTATCACTAGGAATCTCACCACCATACCGTCAACATTTCCCACACCCTCCGCCTGGTGCTTTCCAAAATCGTAATAAACTTCACAGAATCGTAAATACCTGCAGGCTTCCCCCACCTCCTCTTTTCACCTCCACGTTCTACTTTCTCTCCACTACCCATAACCATATGTTTGCTGGCTCTTCAATTCCTTTCATTTAGCAACTCACTGAAGTACTCCCTCTTCGACTCATCCTCTCTTCGTCTGCGCATTCTCCCATTCTTATCTTCCACCCTTACTGTCCGTGCTACCTTCCCTAACTTTCTTGACTTCTTTCCAGAACAGTTTCTTACTCTCCCTCCATTTTACACTCAGATTCCTTCCAAATCATTCCTCATCGTCTCTTCTCTTACTTTCCTTCACTACTCTCTTCACCACCCTCTTACTCTCCACGTCCTCGCTCGTTTCTGTCTCTCGGAATCTTCATTCCCTCTACTACCCAACCACTCTCTATATGCTTTCTTCTTTTCTTCCACAGCTATTCTTACCTCTTCTGTCCACCATGCTGTACCTTTCACTCCCCTCCCTCTTCTCCTCACTCCACAAACCTCCTCACATGCTGCACAGATCTCATCCTTAAACACCTTGCTCATCTCCTCCACTTCCTCCATAACTTCCAGGTCGAACCCACCTAGTCGTCTTTCCACTGCTCTCCTGTACTCCTCCCTGACCTCAACTATCTAAAGTAAAATTCATAAAATGCAAGTCATCATAGTTTTTCTGTAACCAATTTTTTAACATGGCATTAGGATCCACGCCGAATAATTATGCAAAATTTGATCAGTATGTTGCGTATGTAAGAAACATTTATTGACACAGTGAGTTTGCAACATTTTTGAATATTGTAATTCATTACATAAGTTGACCTTGACATTTATGTAAGACTAGCTTAGGTACCCGGCGCTCCCCAGGGGGTCTCCGTCCTCCTCTCCCCGGGGGGTGAGAGGACAATTTTTGTTTTGCTTAACCCATAAACAGCGAGCGTCCTCATTTGAGTCTGAACCCTAGGAGGGCGAGCGTCCTCATACAAGCCAAGGCCTAAGAAAAGCCTTTCCAAACATCCAACTGTCACTCAAAACAAAGGAATGTGTAAATATGTAGGACAATTCATGTCCATACATCGTATCACTCCTCCACATGTGTCCAAATTCCCTCCTTCCCCCCCTTAATTATCACCTATTTTTCTCTTATTCCTGTGATTATCTGTTTTATTTATGGCCCCAAAACTCCCAACACGTTCCAAGGTGGAAAGGTATGGGTACGGAGGGAGGAGAGAGAGAGAGAGGCCCCACACTACCTCCATTCTTGCTCTAGAGCTCGGTGGAGGGAGGGTGTACTCTCGCTCTCAGCAACTCCATGAATGAACCTTCGGCAATATTTCGTGTTTGTCACCCCCCAAATACTATTCCCACTTGTTTTATTGTTGTAACATGTAACTATCTTCATATTAAACATAAAATAGGCGCATATGAATAAGTAATAACGATATTTATTGGATAATGACGATTTTCGTCAGAAATTTATGCAATACCTTACAGGACATTTAACGAATCGGAGTCTCACCGCGGATAGGTTAAAACCTCTTCTGGAACCCCCTTAGTATGCATGTCAAGTATTTGCTGGGCTGTTTGAAAACTAAGGGAGTTGATGGGGGACTTCCCCCCCCCTCCCCCCCCTTAACCCTTAAAAAGCGGCTCACCACTTAAGTCGAGTTAAATAAAGCTGGACTATGTGGGGGCGCTCGACATAGGTCGAGTGGCAATTTCAGCACGTAATGTGGCTGAGAGAGAGAGACAAGTGGTGCAAGAAGACTAAAGAGAGTATGACTTCTCCAGAACACCGTTGGGAACCTAGTGACACAAATATCAGCTCCCTCCTCCCTCTCTCACTCGATACATACTCAATATGTACCGAAAGTACCGAATTACCTGCTTTTTGCACCTCGCGTTGCACGTTATTGCAAGAAAACTATCCATCATACAAGGATCGTTATGGTGTCATTCGAAAGCTCTGTTTATGCCCTTTCAGGGATAGATACTGGTTTTACGTTCTGGTCTTATTTAGGCATGAAAATGATCACGTAAACAGCCTATTTTGGCTAAAAACACCCCAAGTGCGGTACACATAAATAAACCTGCATAGGCCGCTCGTAAGTGTTAAATCTATTCTGGCACATAGTATGCATGCCAGTATGGCTCTCCATCTTGAAAACAGAGTAGTTCGTGAACAAAAAGACAGAATTCTCACAGATAGTGCCCTTTATATAGATTAAATTTTCTGCTTGCATGACCGGTGCATTTGATAAATTCAATAAATGTGCCACATTGCATGGAACTTTAGCAGTAGTTAGGAGATATTAGAAAGTAATATGACCATTGACATTTATGCTTAACTTTATTGTATTTGTCTGTTATAATATTTTCATGTGAGGTCGAATTATATATTCTAATTACTGAAGCTTAAATGAATTTAACCCACTGGACCCCAAGGGATATAATATAATTGATACTGCTAGGCCCAGCCAATTTCATTTTTTCTTCCTGAAAATATATGGGATGGGTTAGTAATGAAAAAAAAAAAAAAAAAAAATGCTCACCTAGATCATTTGGCGGTACTGGGGGGCGGGGGGTCACCAATCACTGGGTGCCGTGCGCTTCTTCAAAACTTCCGCGCCTGCAGACGACAGCCGGGTGAGGCAGCGTGGCTGATGTACGATGCCTCCAGTTTTCGAGTGACCCTTATTTACACCACCCGAGCATCATGTGCGCCTCCATAGTTCATCAAATGGCAATAAATATCACAGAATGTCATTGTAAATGAAGTTACAGTGTGATAAGTACATAAAGTCAAGTGTTATAAGTGCCAATGAGTGGCAAGCCTCACGCGCGTCGTGGTAGCCATGGTGACCGTCGGCCATCTTGCTCCTTGACAATAACAAAACGCACGGACAAACTTACACACAGCTTGCCTCCACCACATGATTCTCACACTCTATGTAGCTCTGTGTGCCTCCACACTGGGTAAAATAACGAGAACTATCACTGAAATTAATTGTGAGTGTTGGTAGAGTACTACAAAGTGCATAATAGTCTAGTAATTACAATACAAAACCCTGAGCGTCCTGGTTGTCATTGTGTCGACCGGCCATCATAAAACGCATACGAATACACGCTATCACCACCCAAAAACAATCTGGGCTAAGCTCCGTGGCTAGTATTCTTTGACTTTGCCTGTTCCACTGTTACTGCATAATATTTTGGTTACAATTATCGTATTGTGAGTGTCACTGTCACTTATATTATGCGATAATTTATAGGCAGCTTATAAGTGTTCAAGGGTGTGATAGTCCCTGAAACACTGTCAAGCACAGGGCTACATCAGACTGGGGAGGGGGTGAGGGAGAAACTAGTCTATGAGAACACACATATGTACGCATGCTAATCCTCCCACCACCACCACCATCACCACACTGGGCTAAGATTCGTGGTTAGCTTTACTTCTCTTTCACTCTTTCCCTGTTACTGAATAACATTTTGGTTACGATTATAGTATTGCTATCTTCCAGTATTGCAAGTGTATCGTCAACATTTACACCCCTTTGTAATAATAATAATAATAATAATAACAATAATAGTAATAAATAAGTTGCATGCAACGTTGTCCGGGGTTCGACGGTTTTGCAAAGCAGGGTATTGTGTTGGATACAAATGCTGTGTCACAGATATCAAAAGATCATTTAACTTATCGGGCATGGAGAAACTACAGAAGGAGCAGATTGTGCAAACAAACAAGAGCGAGAGAGGGAGAGATTGGCTGTAAAAGGGATCTGCCTCTATCCGTTTAGTAACAGAGTTGTAGATATGTGGAATAGGCTACTGAGTGCTATAATGGGATCAAGAACAATAGAGCTTCAACTTGAAATTAGATAGAACGAGATGGGTTGGGTGTGAAAGGGATCTGCCATGTGTAGGTCAATCGGCTCTGGAGACTCCCGTTTTCTTATTTTCTCATTTGTGAAGGAGAGAGGGAGTATGGCGAGAGAATAGGATGTCGTAAACGTAAGGAAGATAGCGATAAATATGAGAGAGAGAGAGCGCGAGATGGGTTGGGTGTGAAAGGGATCTGACATGTGTGGGCCAATCGGCTCTCTGCAGACTCCGGTTTTCTTATGTTCTCATTTGTGAGAGAGAGAGAGAGAGAAAGAGAGACTAGGTCACTAGGATGTCACAAATGTAAGGAAGACAGAGATAAATGAGAGAGTTTTTATGAGATGGGTTAGGTGTGAAAAGGATCTGTCTTGTGTGGGCCAATTGGCTCTCTACAGACTCCCATTTTCTTATGTTCTTATTTCTTACAATTGTGTTTTGGTTGCAGGTATATGATAACATGGGTGTATAGTAAGTAGTGTAAATAACAGGTAACGTTTATGAGATGGGTTGAGTGTGAAAGGGACCTGCCTCATGTGGGCCACTTGGCTCTCTGCAGACTCCCATTTTCATCTTGGTTGCATGTGTAAGGGATCTGCCTCATTTGTACCGGTGTGTAAACAAACAAGAGCGAGAGAGAAAGAGATTGGCTGTGTAAGGGATCTGCCTCTATTCGCTTGGTAAAAGAGTTGTAGATATGTGGAATAGGCTACCAAGTGCTATAGTGGGATCAATGACAATAGAGCTTCAACATAAAATTTGATAAGACGAGATGGATTGGGTGTGAAAGGGATATGCCGTGTGTGGGCCAATCGGCTCTCTGCAGACTCCCATTTTCATTTTGGTAGCATGTGTAAGGATCTGCCTCCTTTGTACCAGTGTGCAAATAAGAGCGAGAGATTGGCTGTGTAAGGGATCTGCCTCTCGTAACAGAGTCGTAGATATGTGAAATAAGCTACCTAGTGCTATAGTGGGATCAAGAACAATAGAGAATTTCAAGTTAAAATCAGATAGTCATATGGACGAAATGGGTTAGATGTGAAAGGGATCTGCCTTTTGTGGGCCACTTGTGTCTCTGCAGATTCCCATGTTCATCATATGTAAGGAATCTGCCTCATTTGTACCGGGGTGCAAACAAACGAGCTACAGAGAGAGACGGGTGTGTAAGGGATCTGCCTCTATTCGTTTAGTAACAGAGTTGTAGACATGTGGAATAGGCTACCGAGTCCTATAGCCAATCACCTCTCTGCAGACTCCTGTTTACTTATGTTCTCATTTGTGTGAGAGAGAGCGAGGCTCCCTATTTCCTGTTCTCATGCACTAGTACAGTATGTCATAATCGTATGGAAGACAGCGATAAATAAGAGAGAGAGAGAGAGAGAGAGAGAGAGAGAGATAACTAATGCGTAGCCTATAGCAACACTCAAACAAGCACACACATAGCTACACAAGACCATCACACAAGCACGCCTATCTAGCGACGAACTGTCCTGTTTACATATCATACACACTCATCGCCAATGATTATGCTCTGAGGTTTGTATTTGCTTATCTTATCCTGTGTATAAATGTAACCCTTACACATGTTTTTATTAAATAATGACATTAAACAGGATTCATGATTTACATACAAGGCTAGATATTTATCGGAAGTACGTATTTACCTTCGGAAAGCTAAAATATAATGTTTACACATATGGGATAGGGAGGAGGGAGGGAGGTATAAGGGGTGGACCGATGGAAGGGAAGAGAACCCCGATATACGAGATACATAGCTTCATATGCGTGTATTGATCACTTTCATGCTATTATGTATGCATACAGAAGTAGCAGGATACCTAATTATGTCAAGAGTGAACACCAATAACTTAATCCATACACAGTAAAAAAGACGGAAATAATATCGTACATACAAAGTGATGGAATGGGGATGGGGGGAGGGAGAGACGTACTGTAGGTGCGACTCGGCGCGTCTGTGGGGAGGGTAGGGGAAGGTGGTGGTTGTAGGCAGTGTTGCCAGTTGTACTGCTACATATTACCGCTAGATGTAGAGCTATATTTACTTCAGTTTAGCAGCCATTTTTTCATATCTAGAGACATTTACTCGGGATAATTTGAAAATTTCAGACATTCTAGTTATATTACATTGTAAAATTTGCAAAACAAACAAACCAAAACTCTTTAGAAATTGCAGCCTTATTCAAACATTGTTTGACTATGTAGCAACATGCTAGCGACTTTTGAGAAAGGATCTAGCGGTATTTTGTGGAGACATACTGGGAGGGTGGGAGGGAGGTGGTGGTTGCAGTGTTGCCAGTTGTAAAGCTACATATTACCGCTAAATGTAGAGCTATTTACTTCAATCTAGCAGCCATTTCTTTTATATCTAGAGACATTTACTAGGGATCATTAGAAAATTTCAGACATTCTAGTCATACTACATTGTAAAATTTGCAAAACAAACAAACCAAAACTCTTTAGAAATTGCAGCATTATCCTAACATTGTTTGGCTATGTAGCAACATGCTAGCGACTTTTGAGAAAGGATCTAGCGGTATTTCGTGGTAACACTTTAGGAGGGTTAAAATACGAGTGAGTCACACGGGCAATTGCCAAAACTTTAAAGGTCCATATCATTGGTATTAAACTAAGCATTTGGCAAAGGGACGAATTGTTAAAAACCTTAGCCAATACTCTGTCATTCACCAAAAATAAATTTGAATTTATCATTATTATTTGGTAGGGTAGGTATGTATAGGTAGGTTGGCTAAATAATTGCTGGAATTCGTAGGGACTCGAACTGTTTTGAGAGAGTTAAATAAACAAAAAATGATCGATCTGAATAATAAAGAGATTATGTTATTAAGCAAAACTGGGGGATGCGTGGAAGCCTATAGACTGTAGACGGTAAACTTTGTGTGGGTAGCAAATGCGGTTTTAAAGTAATTTAAGAATAGACAGTTTTCAATGCTGCGGCCAAACTATTCCCCCCATTTATATTTTTTTGGTATCAAAACGTTCGAAATCGCGAGCCTCACCCAACTACGCAAGCATGGCTTTGATCATCAGCGTAGTTTTCAAGATGTGGAATTTTAAGTGGAATTAGAGTTTTTTTCAAGATTGCCGGAAAAAAAACCCTGTGCAAAAGCAAAACCTTCTCTATAAAATTTGCGGAGCATTAGTAGGGGAGTGCGTATGCCAAAGCCCAGTCGTTTCCTGTGAGTGGGAGACACGGTATTTAGGCGTCAAGTTTTTTCGGGAAATTGGCTGCCACGGACCTGTTTGGCCGCCATGCCGGATGTTTAGCATATCAAAAGTTGCCTAATACAAAAACGCACCTCTTGTGAAAGTTTGATCCCGATCCAAAAAGCGGTTCTGGAGTTATTGCGTCGAAACCGGCGCGTAAGAAGAATTTGGATGAAAACCCAGGTTTAATGATTGCAATAGGGGTTCCCCGTAGGGGACGAACCCCTAATAATAATAATAATAATAATAAAAGTGTATTTAGCCTTAATCGTAATACATATAAAATACACAAAGTGATATAATATATCGAGGCTGAGCCTGTTAAATGTGGAAATGTTGTACAGGCTCATAATTGATCTAAAATTGTGCAACAACACCTAGTACAAAACACAAGATATTTTATGCCATTAGCAGGTTTACTGATACTTTTAATTAGGTACAGTGTAGTACAGAAATAAAAGTGACTATTGATATGATATTTTGGTTAAAATGGTTAGTATTTTATTTAATGTATAACAAAACTAATATAGGATAATCATACAAGAACATTGCATTCGTTAATTGATATTGTGAATGTTAAGATTGAGAAATTTAATATTGATTAATAATGATATGGCTTTTCATTTTTGCTTTGAATATTAAATAATTATTAGAGGATCTAATTTCCTGAGGTAAGCTATTCCAGATAAGACATCCATAATATGTAATTAATCGTTTTGTTAAATCGTTATGTAGTTTGTGAGGTCTAAGTGAGTTTCTATCTCTAGTGCTATGATTATGAATATTATATACCTTATTACAATATAATGTTTGATCCTGATCCAATTGCTTCTACACACATTTAGCGGATTCGATTATGTTAATGTCATATAGTTGCAATACACTTAGTTTCTTTAAACATAGGGTAAGTGTGGTCTAATTATTTTGCACCCTGGCAATTACTCTGATAAATTTTCTTCGGCAGCACAAGACTAAGGGTTTGCACTTTTGGTTCTGGTAGCTGCTCCCCATACCACATTACAGTACGGAAGATACATATATATCAGGCTGTAATACAGACTCACCAAGGGTTCATTCCTCAAATTATTTTTACCTTGTAAATTATGCCTAAGCTTTTATATATTTTCCTATGAACATACCGAATGTGATCTGTCCAGGTTAGCTTTTCATCTACATAAACACCAAGACATTTTGTCGAGCGGCACCTGACAATTGATTTATTACCCAAGACTATATCCGGTTCTATTTCCAAATGTTAATTACCAGTAAATAATATATAATGTGTTTTTGGATAAATTAATATATAACTTATTTGATACTAACCATTGAAAGACGTTAATAAGGTTTGTATTGATAACATTAATTAGAGTTGCCAGGTTGGGACTCGAATAAAACATATTGGTGTCATCAGCAAAGACCACAAATTTTATAAGTGAGCAATTTGATAAATCATTAATGTAAAGAAGGAGTTTGTTCCTTGTGGAACACCCATAGACACCGATGCATACTCAGACCTCATTCCACCTATTTCTGTATATTGAGCGCGGTTTGACAGATAGCTTTTAAACTAATCATGTGATTTTTGTCTTATCCCATAATGTTTTAGTTTATTTAATAGAATTTGATGGTCAATTGTATCGAATGCCTTTTTCAGATCCAAGAATACTCCAATTGTGTAATCATCTTTATCTATAGCTTCTGTGACGTGTTTAATTACATTTAGTATAGCGAAGTGAGGCGAAATATTTTTGAGGAATCCAAATTGTTCGTTCAAACGGAATTCGGTTTTCTTAAAAAATACTGAAAGGCGTTTGAAAACGAAGCATTCAATAACCTTACTATGTGTTGGTAAAATTGATATGGGGCGATAGTTTGAGATTTGGAGAGCGTTATCACCTTTGTATATGAGAATAATCTGAGCTATTTTAAGGGTGTCTGGCATTATTCCCTTTTGAAATGGTAAGTTCACTAAAATAGTTAATTTAGGAGCAATTATTCGGGCAGTTTGTTTAAGAAATGTAATATTAATGTTGTCATATCCAGGACTATAATTGTTTAATTCAGTGATTGTGGCTTGGACCTCTTTCGTTCATTAACTTTTGATAATTGCAATGTTGGGTAATTGTGCCTTTAAATATTGCATAGGGGACGTTTCAGGTGGGTGGAAGTGGATCAGAAATGGTGGAACACTCGCGAGTCGCAAGGGTAGCTGGTAAACTGGTGTCCCACTCCCGCATGTCCCAGCACGCACGCGGCTGGACTTGGGGGGGGGGGGGGGGCTGCCAAACAAGCGGTATCCTAAAAGTAGTTCCCATAAAAATCTGAACTCTCTAGGTACCATAGGACAGGAGTAAATATGGGCGAAAGTGTGGTCACATATGCTGCGGCGCTGGGAATTTGCGTTACATACATAGGCAACTCATTACGCGCGGCGCTTGGGTCGAGTGGGTTAAAGAAAATACAAAATTGATCTTATTTTGACCTTTACCTATAATATAAGTACAATAATTGTTTTGTTTTGTTTGTCAATGTGGATGAGGGAGACAAAAGGCAAAACTGCCTGTGACGAGTGCCTCCCTCAGACTAGAAAGAGTGACATGGCCAAAATCAAGGAATGTTCGAGCCGAAATGCCCGGACACACAGAGTTTGAAGCAATTTAAGTCATAGGGTGAGAGAAAGACGGATTCAGGGAGAGAGTGCCAGAGCTCAGTTATTGAATAGAAGAAATATCGGAAGTACCGCTTCACTAGTGAGTTTGAGAGTTGCACAGAGTAGGGGTGGGATTGTGTTTCAAGATGGGTGTTACGTATCCTACGTAGAGGAGGTGGAGGTGTGAGTTCTTGGCCAAGGTATTCCAAATAAATATGTTAAGTTTCGTGAGAATCTATCAATCCGTATGAGAAGTATGATCAAAAGTAATATTTTCAACTTTGACCATTACATTAGACCTTAACCCTCCTGGCCCGGGCAGCATGATAAAATGACACCGCGGAAGATGGGCAGGAACCCGGGTGTCCTGTTAAAATCTGTAAGCTTGAAAGCCTATTCAGCTTGGTCTGAACGCCGTGCGTCCGACGCATGTAAACAAAGCCGATCGTTGCGTCACCGCACCTCCGAAAACAAAAGGAGACGTCGGATCAATGTTATTGTTGTGACGTCAGACGAAATTAGTGTCTGAAAAGCTCCGATATTGTCAACATCGCGGAAAAATTCGCTCCACTGAAATCGTCATCACAACTGAACCAGTTGACTTACAGAGCTCAACTCAACGCCAGTCTACAGATTGGAAACCGCACTACGTTTGTAGATGCGTGGCAAATTTCTAGCAGTTAAAATAACAAAGATACGGTAGCCTAGGCCTAGACGTTTTTCGGCCAGATCGCCCGGATATGACCTCCGTCCTTTGGAAAGGCAGCCCGGGTCACGAGGGTTAACCTTTGAAATTATTATTGCCACAACAACTAGTAGAGTAAAATTGTGTAGTTGAGTATAATCAGAAAAAAAAATAAAATACTGACCATATAATTAAGCTTGACCTTTAACCTTGACCTTTGAATAAAATTGTAAAAGTGTTTTTGACTGTCCATCTAATTGACCAAGTGGATGTACAGTCAACTCGGTTAATTCACAGTCTCAGAGATTATAGTTATGCTATTATAATTTGTGTTCACATTGCCGTTGGAAACAGTCTCGCTTATATGTTTCCATTTTATATGTTGCATATATATTTTACACGTTAAATAATAAGCTTAAATAAGAATCTGAGACTGCGAAATAATCGAATTGACTGTACATGTGACATTTGATAAAATCCATTAAATAAAACTGAGGGAGTAAATCTTCATATTCTCTTTGACGACCATTGCATTGACCAAATAGATCTACTGTGACATTTTAAATATGCCCATTAAACAGTCTAGGAGTCGTTTCCGTAGGACAGACAGAGGGACAGAAGGACGATAGATGATGGGCGATGGACTGGATGGATGGTGCTGCACAGTATACGGACAGGATATGTGTGTAATATATCACTGGTTATGCAGAATTGATAAAATATATATACTGTATATGGAACATTAACAAGTTCCAAGTGAATGTTGGAAAGGAGGCAAACAAAACGAACATGCAGAAATGGATATAAACAGCCTTCAGAATGAGCAGAGCGAGTTCTTTGACCTGAATGTTGGGTTGAAACAGGGGCGTGTGATATCCCTGTGGTTGTTTACTGTATGGATGGAGTCATGAAAGAAATACAAGGAAGATCAGTGGATGTTGGTGTATCGCTGATAAGGGAGGGAAATGAGTGGAAGCCACCTGTACTGCTGTTTGCTGATGATACAGTTCTGATGAGCGACAATGAATGGGAGTTGCAGGGTCTGGTAAATGTGTTTGGAACAGTGTGAGAAAAACGGAATCTGAAGGTAAATGCGGGGAAGTGCAAGGTTATTGTCTTCGAAAGGCGTGAAGCCACAGCGTGTGAGGTGAAGTTGAACGGTTAGTCTATGGAGATTGTCAGCTCATTCAAGTATCTGGGCAGTGTGTTGAGTAAAGATGGGACTATGGATGAAGAAGTGCGGGAGAGAGTGCAACAGGGGAAGAGGGTTGTAGGAACGTTAAAAGCAGTAACAAGAAATAGGGTGGTTAGTATGGAAGTGAAGAAGTCCTTGCATGACAGTGTCGTAATCCCGACACTAACTTACAGAAAGCGAAGCATGGGACGTTTGAGAAGAGACTCAGACCAAGAGTGAGAGGGGTGGAAATGAGTTAGTTGAGAAATGTGTGCGGAGTTACATGGAGTGATAGACAGACGAATGAGGAAATAAAAAGGAGGTGTGGTGTGGAGGTAGATGTGCTGGAAAGTGTGAAAAGGAACACCTTGAGATGGTTCGGCCATATGGAATTTATGGGAAGCAAGAGAATGACTAAGAGGGTATACGAAAGCTAGGTGGAAGGACAGAGAGGGAGAGGTAAACCAAAAGAGAGGTGGAAGGATTGAGTGAGGAAGTATATGGATGAAGGCGGTGCTGGTTGGGAGGAGGGGCGTCGACTGACTGGGACAGAGGTGCATGGGGCGGTTCATTCGTGGCCACTCCTTCTGGGATCACGGCGTCAGGCAATAGATAGATAGACAGATAATGATTCAATGTCGTGGCATTCCTTATATAGGATAAGTGTCTCAAGTTCATACGTTTACTGATTATGAACCACTTTTCTAACACTGGGTTTGCTTGCCACGAACCACGTATTTCAATCTTTATATAAGCAGTATGTTCTATATTAAACACTCATTTAGTATATGATTGAAAAACCTATAGTCCTGTTTCTTATTCCAATGTTTTAATTGCTGCATTGATACTAGCCTGAAAGCTTTACAACTGCTCAAACACAAAGGTTGAACCTTCTATTGTAATTTCATCTATACCAATGAAAATGATCCATATATATAGCTGTCAGACCAATTTATATTTACAGTAAATATTATACAACAAATGGAAGCATGATGTTTATGTTCATGATACGTGCGGCAATAATTTAGCAGATCCGAGTCAATGAATGTAATGCGTCGGCTAAGGTCGGGAATAGTGTGGAGAACGTGCCACTATGGGTGTTAATTACCACCACTACATAACGGACAATGGGTCGTTTATAGACCAAGTTTCGCCATAATGAGGGGTGTTACTTCAGAGGGGATGTAATATACACATGGAAGTGTCAAGTAATTGATGGAACAATATGTAACTACTGCGATGATACTATGTTTTGATGGAACAATATGTAACTACTGCGATGATACTATGTTTTGATGGAACAATATGTAACTACTGCGATGATACTATGTTTTGATGGAACAATATGTAACTACTGCGATGATACTATGTTTTGATGGAACAATATGTAACTACTGCGATGATACTATGTTTTGATGGAACAATATGTAACTACTGCGATGATACTATGTTTTGATGGAACAATATGTAACTACTGCGATGATACTATGTTTTTGATGGAACAATATGTAACTACTGCGATGATACTATGTTTTTGATGGAACAATATACTACTACTGCGATGATACTATGTTTTGATGGAAACACAATATGTAACTACTGCGATGATACTATGTTTTCGTTGTCACTCCCAGCAATGAGGATTGCACGGATATAATTATGCTCAAAGGTCACAGGAATATTTCGTCAAATAAATATTTGAACTACACACATACTGTATATGCTTTTAAATATATAGCATCATAGTTTAAAAAAATCATTATATTTATTAAAATGTGTCAAAATACACTTGAAGTATAGGAAGGGATACACACATATATAAAATACTATGATCTACAGGTGAGTAGGTTAGTCTCTTTGTTCACTTGCAAAGTGAAAGGTACTTGCAAAGAAGGAAGGGAAACACTTAAAATGAAGAAGCTACATGGTAGCCACTATTGAAAAAGTAGATTATTGAATGTTTAAATAAAGTCAAATTTTCAGGAGATAGTGTGCTATTCATTAAAAAATAACTAAAATACTGATGACATACATTCTACTATAATATTTACAACATTTCTGACGTAATTACTAAACTGAAAATTGACTCTGGTACCTTTGGTATTCCATTTTGTTAGTAATTATGGCTAATTTAGATAAGTGGACTGTATATTTGATATTGAATAAATATTAACCATATAGAAATATAATTACCTTTTGATGAACTCAGCTGGTGATTGGAGGATGGCGGAAAATAGGCTAGATAACTGGAAGTGGTTAGTAAACAAAGTATGAGAAGAGGCTACAATAGGCTAGGATAGGCTAGATATTTACGTTAAGTTGTGCTAATTAACAAAGATGATGATGTAGTGACTATATGGAATATGAGATGAAAAGTGAAGCAAAAACACCTGGTGAAATAACTAGAAGAAAGAAGGCTTAGCGTGTGTAGCTGGGACGGAGGTTGGTTCGAGAGTGAGCGAGCGCGTTATGTTCGTCTCTGTCGTGACATACCTCGCACGCGCATAACATATGGAAAATGTATCCCATCTTCTTTACAATGAGATACTTATAAACAATCATAAATAATACACACATATATATATATATGGGAATTATAATCCTACAATACTTTCCCATATACTATTATAGAATAATATATTCTATCCAATCCTGGAACGTTCGACCAAGGTTATGGAAGCGTTCAACTTAAGACTACGGAAAGATACGTAACACTACATCAACCCAGATTACGTAACATCGAGACTGTTCATACTAGTTTGAGTACACTAAGTATGGACAGTAATGATCTATTTAGGGATGGTCAGATTTTAAGCATAGGTCAAATTTTGTTACCTTATGACCTCCTGTGGCGCCACCTATAACAGAATCCTAACGAATTGGGTACCAACTTAAGGGGAGGCAGACCATTTTGTTGGACCCCCTTCTCCCTAATGCTTAGCCCCACTAGTTTTGAAATTATAAGACGTTCGGCCCATTAGTTTGACAATTTTAACACCTTACGCCCTATTTCGTTGTCAATTTTAAGACCTTTCAAGCCATTTCGGTGTCTATTTTTTCCTGGCGAGCGAAAGCGAGCCTGCAATTTTAAGAGGAACCGGCCTTCGCCCGGAACATTTTTCTACTGAAAAATTTACAAATTTATCTTCAAGGGGGTCTATGGGGTGTTTTTCTAAGCTTGATGGAGGTCTAGGGAGGAAACTAAAAAAATATATATAGACCAAACAAACGGTCAGTATCCCTTTAAGGAGTATCTATCACCCCCAACTAAAGGTTATCAGTTTTCTTTCGATTAATTGATTTAAAGAGAAGGTTGTGGCTATTTTAGTTACACCAACTACCAACCTCAGGTTAAGACGAAAATTGATGGAGATCTTCAAAAACGACCCCAAAGCTCACACTGCATCCCAAAAAAGTTAATGGTAACATCATTGTTCTGAATAGCCTGACTCATAGGTCCAAACATATACAAGATAGGTACATTTGTGAGGGGGGGGGGGGGGGTGCATGTGGACCTCTTCCAGTCCATGGACTAATGGTTGTAAATAATGCTGGATAATTGTTCATAATCATACTTTATCCTTAATTATTGAATATAATTAACCCTTAAAGATCGGGGCCCGACTTAAGTCCGAATCGAAATATTTGGACTATGTGACGGGGCCCGCCTTAAGTCCGAGTGCAATTTTGGCGCAATATTGGCTCTGAGAGAGAGACGAGGGCCTGGAGGAGCATGGGTTACCTCATGACCGCTCGCCACGGCCGCCGTGGACCTACTGAGATTTACTCCACTTACATCCACCCTCACTCCATCGCTACATACGTAATTATATAAAGAAATTACCGTATTTTAGCGATTTCGCCCTTCGGTTGCACGATCGTTGCAAGACAACCAGTGATCGTAGAAGGATGGTTCGGGTATCATTGGAAATCTGAATTTACTCCCTTTCAGGGATACATAATTGTATTGCGCTCTGGGTATTGTTTATGCATGAAAAAGAGCACGGAAACAACCCCATTTATTGTAAAAAGCCCCCGCTGTGCGGCACGGTCAAATATACCGCCTAGCCCGCTAAATAAGGGTTAAGATCAATGAGAATAGCCGCATAGTCAACATATCTGTCACCGAGGGGGAGGTGTTGAGTGGATACAAGAGCCATGCGTACAAGTGTTGTTGTTGTTGGTGTTCCCCAGGCTGTCCGACCGAGCAAGGCCATGGCCATAACCGAGCGCCCCCACAAAACCCTCCCTGCTTATCACTAATAAAGCCCAGGTGACCGAAGCCATTCCAAGGCAGGGAGCTGAGGAGGGTGCGGAAGCACCAGGGAAACCAAAGCCCACCCAAGGCCCTATGCCCCTCAGCAATTATGTAGGGAAAGCTGAGGGGCAAAGGAAAAATGTGATGCTTTGGCTCCCAATCTGCCAACCTCTAGGTTGGCAGTAGGGAGGTCAATCCACGGAAGAGACACCGTCATTTGAGATCTAGAAAATATAAAAGTCAAAGGAACAGTAAGAGTAAGCTATGGGTATGGCAGAGATCGCTCAGCTCTCACTCTGATAGACCAGCCCATCACCACAGGTGATTTAAATAGTAGTGTGGCATGCATTAGTGAGTTTATTTTTACTAGAGTAATGTGTTAAGAACAAAAGTCATAAGTTGTGAAAGCAATAGTACAGTAAGCAATATTCACATAACACATAAGGATACACAAGATACATATAATACAACACGCACTTTGGAGACGGAATTATGTTAGTTCGATTCGCTATGTGGGGAATTTAGCTGGAAGCTAGTATAAGTGTAGGTATCTCTATAGTTAAGCAGAAGCCTGACAACCTAGAGGTTATAAAGTCATGTGACAATATAACTATAGTGGACGAATTAACATTAACCCTTTCGCTGCGGGTGACGTGCCGGAACGACCTAGCAAGTTACAGCAATTTGGAGGCTTTAAAAGCCTGTGAAAAACGTAAAAATCGAGTTGTCAGTGGGCGGGAGCGTGAGGGGCCCACCTCCGACCCTCAGAGCACCGAGCGGCTCACTGAGGTTGACTGTGTCTCGCGCGAGTCTCTCTCTGTCTCTCTCAACAGTGTAGCCAAGCGAGCGAGTGTTACATAATAAGCGGGGTTCACGCGTTTCACTGGCACCACTGCGGATGAACCAGACCACGTACAGGGTCCGTTCTGGTGTCATTTTGAAGCTATGTTCGCCTAGTTTTCAGCAGAATACACTTCATTTAATGCAGATGCTTGATTTATCATTCAGGAGTGCCTGAATATGCCCTAAATAGCCCAAACATAGCCACAGCCAAAGGGTTAAGGACAGTGTGTGCTGGTATTTAATAGAAAAATAGAATATAAATTTGCTACGGTTAAGGGGACCTGAAAACCAGGTCTCGACCATGACAGCGTCACTATATACAGCAAACTTGAACGAACAAGTTTCCAAGAAGCTCGTGAGCAGTCAAGGTCCTAGAGCCAGAAAGCAGTCTAGGTCTTCTTGTTCGGCGATTAGAGGTAGGTACAAGAAGTCGGGCCAGAGGGCACCAGTAGAAGCCTGTAAGCATTCAGATCTCAGGGAGTGGGATGAGATAATTTCCCCCTACCTGGCCAGAATACCTATTCACTTTTCCAGGGTGCTCTCTGCTGCAGGTGTGTTACATGGAAAAAAGGCTCATGGTACAGCGTTGGTCTCAGGTTTGTGTCGTATCTTTGTGGTTCGAGGAAGGGGGGTAGAGGGGAGAGAGCAATGGAAGAGCCCTCCGAATTCGCCGCAGGATCCCCTCGATCGACCAATCTGCTTGGGTGATGACGTCAGCTCGCCGGGGATGGTAGAAGTTCCGGTCGCCCAATCTGCGGCCGACCTGGGTGTGTGAAGTCACGCTGGGTTCCTCTGAGATGCGCCGCCTCTGTATAGTGGGGGGAGATGGCGTGGGTTTGTTTTGATTTGTGAGGGGGGGAACGGTTGTCTATAGCCGCGTTTTCTCTCACGGCTTTCGTGTTGTGGGGGGAGACTCGGGTATTTGGGTCGCTGTGAGGGAAGACTTGTGGGTTTGGGCAGTATAATCTCTTTGGGTTTTGGTAAAACAATAATATAGCAAATTCTTCTTCAATAATGTAAAATGCCACAATCAATACACATTTTTTAGCTTTCAAATTGGGTAATCTTATGTATATTCTCTAAGCGAACTCAAGATAAGTGGTATCAAGGCAACAGAGTCTCCACAAAAAATTAGTATTGTCATCTTATAATAAAACTATAAAATACAAGAGCATACAAAAACATATCGCTGTGGTAACGCAGGAGTTGAATTATTGTAGAATTAATATGCTGGCCATTAGTTGTTCCTACGGTGTATGTGAGTGTGTGTGATTTTTGGTGGGTCCTGGAGGTAGAGAACTGTATGTGTTTTTGTATTATCTCATACTTGGCCATAAGAAAAAACAAAAGTATCATCCTGTCCCTCGTGGCTCCGCGCCATCGCCCCATTAAATATATGGAACTCGTATGGATATTCTGCTTGTGGTTAGTGCACGCAGGAGAGAGAGGGAGTTACACAGAGTTACACATATACATAGACCACTTGGTCCAAACTAGGTGATCCGCCCTTAAACTATTGAATGGTTAATTCGTTAATACTTTAACAGTGATAGCAAAAAATAGCAAAGCATAAGGCTTTCTCCCCGCTCACCATTCCTCCGTCGTACTGAATATTAGTTTGAAAAATAACCTTGCATGCCTTGCATGACTTAAAATGCATGAAGGTCCTTATATAGGATAGGAAGGATCTAGTACCAAGGCCATTATCTAGGCATGCATCCCGCCATCATTCTCTTTTTCACTACAATATACCTATAGCTATGATATAGATATAGGCTGATCAAGTCTGTTCTTAAATTAGCCAATGGTGATACATTCAATAACTAATCCTGAAACCTGTTTCACATATTTACTATGTCATTAGTAAAACAGTATTTAGTGATGTCTAGCTTAACTCTGTGACCCCATAGTTTCAGATTATTTCTCTTCGTGGGATGATGGACATATTTTGTTTCTTAACTATGTTGAAGCATTCTAATAATCTGTCTCTTAGTCGCCTTCTGCTTTAATACAGACACTTGAGTTCGTGCAACCACTCCTCGTAAGCTGTGTTTCCGAGAGAGAGAATAAATGTCTTAGCTCTTTGCTGTACTGACTCCAATTTAACAAAGTTTTACATTAAATTAAGGGTCCAAAGCTACATTGTATTTCCAATATGAGGCCTCAATAAGCTCGTATACAGTGTCAGGATCAATTATTTATATAGACTTAGTAACATCAATTTATGTTAATACAATCTAACATACTGTTTCATTTCTTAGCTGCTTCATTAGAGTGCTGAGATGTTTTGAGATTACTAGAAACTTGAACTCCTAAGTCCTTGATAATAATATTTACTTTAAGCTTTTGATAAACCATCTCGTGCTCGTGGTTACTGATTTTACACCTAACCACCAGCAGCTGACATTTGATGTCATTAAATGGGATTTTTTTGTCTTTGTGTGTGAAGGAGACAAAAGGCAATGCTGCCTGTAACAAGTGTCCCCTCCCCAAAGTTGAAAGAGCGATAGAGCCAAATTCAAGTTACATCAGAGTCAAAATGTCTGGATACACGGAGCTTGAAGCAGTTTAAGTCGCACGATGAAGGAAAGAAAGATTGATGGAAACAGTTCCAGAGTTTACTTGTTGAGTAGAAGAAAGACGGAGAAATCAGTTAACTCTTGGGTTAGATAGTTAGACAGAATAAAAGTGAGAATGAGTTGAAAGGCGTGTGCCACCCGCTCTCCGTAAGGGAGGAGGTATACACTGAGAGAGTTCTGAAGAATACTGATTATAGTAATAGTGGTAGAAGAATGAGATAGATGCATTACTGTGGTTTGTAATGAGATATTGTATGGAATTGTAAGAGTTTATGAGACAAAATGCTTTTGACTGTACCCTTTTGAGATGTGGAATTTCTTCACAAATACGAACAGTGCTCGATGCATGAGCACATGTATAGAGCAAGAACTTGTGTGGGGTTAAGAACCCACAGATATGGTTGAGCACACCACACTTCTGGGAAGCTGTTTTAACTAAGGTAGTGAGATGGATTTTCCAAGAAACATCAGAAAAGAGACACCAACAATATTGAGAGTAAGGAAGATTGTGATGGGTAGACAGATGAAGAAATTGGGGTTTGGAATCATTGAAAGTATCAAGATTTTCTCTGTCTCAATCGGAAATAGTTGATATATCAAAATATAGGTGTGCTACGGCGTCATTATACGAGTTTTGGAGTGATTGAATAGTTGGACATTGTAGAAAACGAGTCATCAGCATTTTTATTGTTCTATGTGTGTGAAGGAGACAAAATGTAGGTTGCCTTAAATGAGTGTTTCCCCAAAAGCCAAATGAGTGACAAAGCCAAATTCATGGGATGTTGGGGTAAAAATGCCTGAACACATGAAGTTTAACTCTATGACTGCGGGTATACTATATACAAAATATGGACATCACTGTGGCAATTGTCATATGACAATTGCCGATAATCTGCTAAGTACAAGGCCTTAGAGGCAGACAAGCGAATCTAAGCAGCGCGAGTCCATCCCATCCATCATCAGCAGTGTCTGGGCGAACACTAGCGTAACTAAGAGACATCTCCAGCTCCCCTATGGAATTGGGAATAGCGAAAACCACTGAAAATCGCTCATTTTTATTGTTGCACGGCAACCAGACATAATTCAGATATCATCGGAAACGCCTATTAATCTACTTTCAGAGATATATCATTGAAATATGTTCTAGATCTTGTTTATACATGAAAATGTGCAGGGAATGAAGGTCACTTTTAGTCCAAAACCCCCGTATGGTGCAGTGCAGACCAAACAATTGTCATATGACAATTGCCGCAGTGATTGTGTTAAAGCAGTATAAGTCATAGGATGAAGAAAAGATTGATTAAGGGAAAGAGTTCCAAAGTTCTTCTGTTGATTCAAAGAAAGACTAAAAAAATTTGACAATTCTTTGGTTGGAGAGCTGGACAGAATATGAGTGGGACTGCATCAAAAGGAAGGTGCCTCTCACTCGCCGCGAGGGAGGGGGTATATGTGAGTGAATAGGACTAGAGATACAGTTATTAGAGAAGGTCATTAACACTCAAAGAGCGGGTGGTAAGGTATTTTACACCGTGCCGCCCAGCGGGCATAATCCCGAAATATTCGCTCACTTTCACTAGTTCTAGCGCCGTTACTATGGCTCAAATGCGAACGAAACAGTCATTTTTGGGACAAGCAACTCTTCGTCTCCCCATATAAGTCTATTCTGCATGTTGTGAGTCAGTTTGGAGGGTGGGAAGAGGTGAGGAAGAGGAGTAACTTTTTGGTCTATTTTCCCGCGCGCGTTCCGATGCGTTCGCTTTACCCTGACTTCCGCCTCCCGTGCGTCTATTATTCCTTCGGTTATCAGTCTTATTTTTCTATTCTTCTTATTTCTGTTTTCTCTGTATTCTCTCTATCTCTCTCTCTCTCTTTCTCTCTCTCTCTCACTCCTGTCTGTCTGTCTCTCTCTCTCTCTCTCTGGCTCGCTCGCTTTCCCTCTCTCGCACACTCTGCCTCTCTCTCTCTCTCTCTCTCTCCCTTTCTCTCTTCCTCATCCGTATATGTAATTCTCATTATTATTTTCTCTAACTAATCCCTCTATTTCTTTATTTGCTTGTAATATTTCTGTATTATTATATCTTTTTCACTCTCTTTCGTCAGTTCAGTTTCTGTATTCTCTCTCTTTCTCTCTCTCTCTTCCTCATCCGTATATGTAATTCTCATTATTATTTTCTCTAATCCCTCTATTTGTTTATTTGGTTGTACTATTTCTGTATTATTATATCTTTTTCACTCTCTTTCTTCAGTTCAGTTTATGTATTCTCTCTTTCTCTCTCTCTCTCTCTTCCTCATCCGTATGTGTAATTCTCATTATTATTATCTCTAATCCCTCTATTTCTTTATTTTGCTTGTACTATTTCTGTATTATTATATCTTTTTCACTCTCTTTCTTCAGTTCAGTTTCTGTATTCTCTCTCTTTCTCTCTCTCTCTCTCTCTTCCTCATCCGTATATGTAATTCTCATTATTATCTCTAACCCCTCTATTTCTTTATTTGCTTGTAATATTTCTGTATTATTATATATTTGTCACTCTCTTTCTTCAGTTCAGTTTCTGCATTCTCTCTCTCTCTCTCTGTTTTCGCTTGCTTTGCAGGAAATATTGTTTTGTTTTATATATAATATTTCAACACATTTCCAAATCACCCTATGGGGTAGTGTTGACGACTCATTTTTTGTTTGTGGTGTTCCCAGGAGGTGTAATCCACATGTGATTGAGGTAGGCAAAAGGTAGGTATGTGATTGAGGTAGGTAAAAGGCAGTTATGTGATTGAGGTAGGGAAAAGGCAGAACTGCCTATAGCGAGTGTATGGATGTGATTGAGGTAGACAAAAGGCAGAACTGCCTATAGCGAGTGTATGAATGTGATTGAGGGAGACAAAAGGCAGAACTGCCTATAGCAGGTATGAATGTATGAATGTATGTATGAATGAATGACATGGATGTATGAGGTGGACCAAGAACCAGATGGATGGATGAGATTCGAAACTTAGGGATGTAATGGGTGATGTTGCTGATGATGATGAATGCACTTGTGTTTGGGTAGTGTTCTATTCCACCATATGAATGATTGAATGACATGAATTCATGAGGTACTTTGAAATAAATGAATGAATGATTGAATGAAGTTATGAATGATTGGCAAGAAGGGAGGAGGTTTGAAGTGTTCCAGTGTGTGGTACTCGGTGTAGCAAGGAATAGGACAGAGTCCCACATTACACCGACTACACTTCGACGCGACTTCCCTCCTATGTCGGGGCCTCCTTGTCGAGTGACTGCAGACGTGGCACACCTTCTTTCCGGCCACCCGGCCAGCAGCAAGTTGTGTAGGGTTGGGAGGTACAGTCACAAGCCTGTGGGTCGCGAGGTAGTCCCGGCACTCAAGGCGGCTGGTCAAATCCACGATCGCCCTCGGAAATGGTGCCGCACGTGTGGTTCCGTGCTTTCGGAGGATGGCCTCGATGATGTCCTTGGAGAACAGCCTTACAGAGCTCTTCTTTCCTGTGTGCGTCATCCACAGGTTGTATGCGTTGAGGACAGTGACATCAAGAAGATGGAGTACGACCTTCTTGTACCATTTACAGGTCTTCCTTAGGCAGTCAACCGCAGTGATCTGCATATCACTTTGGCCACCAACCGCATGTTCACATTATACTCCAGGACAGCGTCAGGTTTGGAGATAACAACTACAGTCCTGCTGCCTGTGACACGTTCCTGCTGGTATCTCCTCTTCCCGCTATCTCGCAATGCGGACTTGTGGTAGGTGGAGAGGACATTGACTGGCTTTGTGTCGTGCCAACAAATAGCCAGTATGTTCTCACTGCTGCTCTTCTTCCGGAAGATGTCACCTTTCTGCGTCTTCTCAAACCGGGGCCAGTGTTTCCGGTTTGACCTAACAGTTCCACAGCTTCCCGTTCTCCTTGCAAGGAGATACCTGGCAAGGAGAGGAGAGGTGTAAAAGTTATCAGTGAACAGGATACGGTTGGCATCTAGATACGGCTCCATCCTTTTCTTGACAACCGACCCTGAAAGACCCAAAGGGTCGTTCGGAATATCCACATCAGTAGCGGTATATATGATAAGATCCAGCACGTATCCTGTCTCGCAGTCACACAGTACAAAGAATTTGATCCCGAAGCGGTGACGCTTCGACGGAATGTACTGGCGGAAAGAGAGACGTCCACGGAAGAGGACCAAGGACTCATCGATCACGACATTCTGGAAAGGTTTGAAAAACTGGCGATACCTGTAGAGGAGGGAGTTCAGGAATGGCCGTATTTTCCAGATCTTGTCGGCTCCGTGTGGCGCAGTGTTATCCACAAAGTGCAAGCACTTCAGAATTTGCCTATACTGGTCCCTTGGCATGTAGGTGTTGAACACTGGCGTTGCTATCATGTCATGCATAACCCAATAATCTAACATGTTGTGTTTCTTTATGTGGGGCATGAGCATGGTGAGGGCCAAAAACACGAGGAGTTCGCCGATGTCAATGGGTGTCCATCTCCGCATGTGGGGCGACATAATTTCATCGGCGTGCTGGCGACCATACAGGTTTGTCTCTGTGACAATGTCCCCGAGCAATTGATCATCAAAAAATGCCCGGAAGTAGTCGTAAGGGGTGTCATTCTCCGAGCAAGGAAAGGCAGGCTGGACGCCATTCGGTGCCTTGTGAAAGAGGGGTGGTTGACCAGGCATATCCCGAGGCAGGCAGTCCTGCCACTGAAAGACAGGTGGTGGTACCGGCCTCCTGGCCCCTCCTGGGGGACCTCCTGGTGCACCTCCTGGGGCACCTCCTGATGCACCTCCTCTGGCATCTCCTCGGGCACCTCATCTGGCACCTCCTCTGGCACATCCTCGGGCCCTTCCCCGGGCACCTCGCTGTGGCTGTCCCTGCTGTGGCTGTGGCTGTCCTTGCTGTGGCTGTACCTGCTGTGGCTGTGGCTGTCCCTGCTGTGGCTATGCCTGCTGTGGCTGTGCCTGCTGTGGCTGTCCCTGCTGTGGCTGTGCCTGCTGTGGCTGTACCTGCTGTGGCTGTGCCTGCTGTGGCTGTCCCTGCTGTGGCTGTCCCTGCTGTGGCTGTCCCTGCTGTGGCTGTGGCTGTGCCTGCTGTGGCTGTCCCTGCTGTGGCTGTGCCTGCTGTGGCTGTCCCTGCTGTGGCTGTCCCTGCTGTGGCTGTTCCTGTTGTGGCTGTGCTTGCCCGTCATCAGAGTCGCTTTCCGGCAGCGGGGATATCCTGGCTTCCGGCGAATCGGGAGAGCTTGGGCCGGCATCGCTTTCCTCCAAATCCAGCCGACGCCTGGTCACCCTCGTCCGCGACATCTCGGGTGGCGTTGCCAACACGGGGGGATGTGCATCTGCAGCTGGTGTAGAGGTCGCTGGACCAGTTTGTGCATGGGCGGGGGTAGTTGGCATCTGGTCTACCCCCCGAGATGTTGGCGAGCGAAATCAATGGAGGCTCTGACACGGCGGCTCGCTGACTGGATGGGGGGGCTGGCTGGGGGGACAATGACCTGGTCCGTTTGGCCGGTCTGGCACTGCTGCCTATGCAAAATGTGGGAATGGTATTTTGTATGAGGGACGTGCATACTCCAACTTTATAACTGTAAGACATGATTTATTTGAAAGAAAGAGAGAGTGAGAGAGAGAGAGAGAGAGAGAGAGAGAGAGAGAGAGAGAGAGAGAGAGAGAGAGAGAGAGAGAGAGAGAGAGAGAGAGAGAGAGAGAGTGTCGTGATAATATAACTATTTTACATATGTATCATATATATGATAAAATAATATATACGGTACATATGTTCCCCACAATCATATAATGCCAAGCACAAATAATCAATCTTTCGTTGTTTGTAATAATTACAAACAACGAAAGATTGAATATTTGTGTTTATATACCGTAAGAAATATACCGAACGCCTGAAATAATACGCAAATAAAATGTTTGCAATCAAACTCTCAATCAATTTCAAGGTCACATGCAATGTACCGTACACCCTGGTTATCGTGAGAAATCTACCGAACGCCTGAAATAATACGCTATAAAATGCTTGCAATCAAACTCTCAATCAATTTCAAGGTCACATGCAATGTACCGTACACCCTGGTTACCATAAGAAATTTACCAAATGCCTGCAATAATACGCAAATAAAATGCTTGCAATCAAACTCTCAATCAATTTCAAGGTCACATGCAATGTACCGTACACCCTGGTTATCGTGAGAAATCTACCGAAAGGCTGCAATAATACCAAATAAAATGTTTGCAATCAAACTCTCAATCAATTTCAAGGTCACATGCAATTATAAAAAGGTATATTGTAGACCACAATCTTCGCCAAGCTTCCTTGTTGTTTGTATTATCGTGAGAAATGTACCGTACACCCTGGTTATCGTGAGAAATGTACCGAACGCCTGAAATAATACGCTATAAAATGCTTGCAATCAAACTCTCAAGCAATTTCAAGGTCACATGCAATAATAAAAAGGTATATTGTAGACCACAATCTTCGCCGAGCTTCGTTGTTGCTTGTATTATCGTGAGAAATGTACCGTACACCCTGGTTATCGTGAGAAATGTACCGAACGCCTGAAATAATACGCTATAAAATGCTTGCAATCAAACTTTCAAGCAATTTCAAGGTCACATGCAATTATAAATGTATAGGTAGACCCAGAGAGGAAGAGAGAGAGAGAGAGAGAGAGAGAGAGAGAGAGAGAGAGAGAGAGAGAGAGAGAGAGAGAGAGAGAGAGGAAGAGAGAAAGAGAGAGAAAGAGAGGAGGAGGAGGAGGTCAAGGACATCTGTTAGGGTGTGATTTTGCCTGGGGGTAGGATTAGATAGGGTGTGCCCTGGCCTACATCAGACAAAGAGAGAGAGAGAGAGAGAGAGTGTCGTGATAATATAACTATTTTACATATGTATCATATATATGATTAAATAATATATACGGTACATATGTTCCCCACAATCATATAATGCCAAGCACAAATATTCAATCTTTCGTTTGTTGTATTACCGTAAGAAATATACCGAACGCCTGAAATAATACGCAAATAAAATGCTTGCAATCAAACTCTCAATCAATTTCAAGGTCACATGCAATGTACCGTACACCCTGGTTACCGTAAGAAATCTACCGAACGCGTGAAATAATACGCAAATAAAATGCTTGCAATCAAACTCTCAAGCAATTTCAAGGTCACATGCAATTATGAAAAGGTATATTGTAGACCACAATCTTCGCCAAGCTTCGTTGTTGGTTGTATTATCGTGAGAAATGTACCGTACACCCTGGTTATCGTGAGAAATGTACCGAACGCCTGAAATAATACGCTATAAAATGCTTGCAATCAAACTCTCAAGCAATTTCAAGGTCACATGCAATTATAAAAAGGTAATATTGTAGACCACAATCTTCGCCAAGCTTCGTTGTTGCTTGTATTATCTTGAGAAATGTACCGTACACCCTGGTTATCGTGAGAAATCTACCGAACGCCTGAAATAATACACTATAAAATGCTTGCAATCAATCTTTCAAGCAATTTCAAGGTCACATGAATTATAAATGTATAGGTAGACCCAGAGAGGAAGAGAGAGAGAGAGAGAGAGAGAGAGGGAGAGAGAAAGAGAGAGAAAGAGAGGAGGAAAAAGAGGTCAAGGACATCGACTGTTTGGTGTGATTTTGCCTGGGGGTAGGATTAGATAGGGAGTGCCCTGGCCTATATCAGACAAAGAGAGAGAGAGAGAGAGTGTCGTGATAATATAACTATTTTACATATGTATCATATATTTAATAAAACAATATATACGGTACATAATATGTTCCCCACAATCATATAATGCCAAGCACAAATATTCAATCTTTCGTTGTTTGTATTACCGTAAGAAATATACCGAACGCCTGAAATAATACGCAAATAAAATGCTTGCAATCAAACTCTTAATCAATTTCAAGGTCATATGCAATGTACCATACACCCTGGTTACCGTAAGAAATCTACCGAACGCGTGAAAATAATACGCAAATAAAATGCTTGCAATCAAACTCTCAAGCAATTTCAAGGTCACATGCAATTATAAAAAGGTATATTGTAGACCACAATCTTCGCCAAGCTTCTTTGTTGCTTGTATTATCGTGAGAAATGTACCGAACGCCTGAAATAGTACGCTAGAAAATGCTTGCAATCAAACTTTCAAGCAATTTCATGGTCACATGCAATTATAAAAAGGTATATTGTAGACTACAATCTTCGCCAAGCTTCGTTGTTGGTTGTATTATCGTGAGAAATGTACCGTACACCCTGGTTATCGTGAGAAATGTACCGAACGCCTGAAATAATACGCTATAAAATGCTTGCAATAAAACTTTCAAGCAATTATAAAATGTAAATTGTACTTACCAACACCCACACCAGTATGTTCTTCATCAGGAACGTCTCCATCTTGCTCAACGTCCTCTGCAGCATCAACCTCAACTTTGGCGGCACGCAAATTATGCTTGGGGTGAAAGCCTATGATCGGCATATTTTCGTCTTCCGAGTCATCCTCACTATCAAAACTATCACCTAGACCTTCCATGGTGTCATTCAACAGCCTATTAGAAAGTTCTGAAGAGTTCATCATGATATCTAGGTCCTGGGCGGTGAGCGGGGCGTGATGAGCAGGGTGGCGCGACGCACTAGGGGTGGCGGCCACCGAATCGAACACGGGCAAATCTTGACCTTCCATCACGGCTGCTTGAGGGTTACTGAGTCATGGTCATGCAGTGGGGATATGTGAGTGGGACCTTGTAGTACACCGCCTGACCACCAGGTTTCGCTTTCCACTTAAATTAGGGCGGGACTTAGCCCACGGACTTATGTCGGGCTCCGCCACATAGTTCAATTTTTTCGATTCGGACTGAAGTCGGGCCCCGCTAAACAAGGGTTAATGAAAATTTGAAAGATAATCGGAGACAAGACAGAACCCTGAGGAACACCAGAGTTGATAAGTTGAGGAAGTGAGCGATGGCCGTCCACAACCGCAGGTATGCAACGGCCAGAAAGAAAATTAGAGAAAAAGGCACAGCTAGAGGGATAGAAGCCCAAGTAGGGTAGCTTGGAAAGAAGCGATTTGCACCAGACTCTATCAAAAGCTTTTGATGTTGTCTAACACAATACAATAAGTCTCACTGCAGTCCTAAAAGGTGGCTGACCAAGAGTTAGCAAGGTAAGAAAGGAGATCACCAGTTGAGCATACCTTATGAAAACCATACTGATGATCTGAAATATGATTGTAGGAAGAACAATGCTTATACAATTTTGAATTAACCCTTCGAACCCTGCATAAATATTTACTTTATGTAACACAGAGGCCCAGCCACTTTTGGCAATATATTACATAATACACCAAACATGCATAAGAGTACTCACCGTGAATATTTATGGGTCGAAAAGGGAGGGGTGGTGCCTTACTTGGGCATTTAGATGGCTGCCAAAACTTCGAAACTCCCGCCTCCTACCGCTCGCCCAGAAGGCATAACGTTGCCATGTCTACATCATAGGCGAGCGGGAGGTGGTGATTGTGACTCAACCTGAGAGTCTTATGTGGCACCACAACACGTAGGACATACTGTGACGCTCCTGCATAGTAGCCACGTGCGGGCATGCGATAGAAACCGGCTGGCGGCAGCCGGCTGGCCGGCTTTTCCTTAGTATATATCCTACGACAATGTAACTAATGTCTGGGATATTCTTATGTTGTTTCACAGCTTGAAGCTGCCCTTATTCTTAACCAACACATCTTAGTATATTTTATTCTCGATAGTTGATTGTTTCATTATATTATATAAGATGTAAGTCTAGTGAGAGTGGGAGGAGACGAGCGGGAGAGAGAGACCGGTTGGTGGACGTTGCTTTGCGCGTGCGCGGAGAGACTAGCTTGGGACGAGCCTGATGTTGCCAGTTGATCGCAATGTTAGGCTTAGTTTCGATTCACGCAAGGGGTAGAGGATTTTGACCTGGCAACCGTGTTGAGTGTTGCCAGCATGGGAGGTAATTTGCATGCCTAGGGTGGGGTCCAGACAGATTCAAGACTTAGAACTCACCTCACTGTCGTACCCTTCGGACCCCCTTGATATCTATCCCTCTCAACCCCACTTAGAAACTTTCTCTCTTACTTTGTATACCTTCTTTCCACTACTTCACCAATCTATTTAATTATCCCATCCCCTTGATAGACCTTATATCTATTATTGTATTAACGACGAGCTCTCAGATAACTAGATAGGATTTTGGGCCTTATGCAGAGATGTAATTGTTAATGAGACCTAGGAAGCTTTTTTGTTGTCTCATATTTGGTGGTTTCATGCTTGCTAGTGTGTTCTTGTGGCAGGTGAGCAGGGGCTAGACCGGAGGGGAGGTTTTTTGAGATCCTCTAAGTAAAGTCTGCTGGTGCGAGTCCTGTGGACCTGCACGACTTTACTAGGATACCCATGGGAGTCTGGGGGCATTTTCTTGTCTGTGTGCCTGTGTGTCTAGTGTTGTGTTGTGTGAGGGCCCTTGCCTAGTCCACTCAGCACTGCGCTAGCACGTCTTGCTTTTGTTTTAGGGTCGCCAGGAGAGAGTCAGATACTTGGGATCTGAGTCTCTCAAGAGAGCACCCTTTCAATTAGAGTAATTTGGCGCACAGACTTGGGAACGTCCCTAGGCTAGAGCAGGTGGCTCAGCCCGGGTATCCGAAGCCTATATCCTTCCGGCTAGACCTCTGCCACCTGGCAGATTAACAGCTAGCGGTTTATTATATCTGTATGCTTGTTATTGTGCCACAGTTTACCGTCTTTGTGAGCATTGTGAGTCAGGGTGTGGCTTAGAGACTCTGTCCGAGCAGGCTTGCCTGACTAAGAGTGAGAAGCACACCTGTATGTGGTTATGTTGCGAGTTGCTGCCTTTATTTAATTATACCTATGCCATCATACACTGTAGGTCCTATCACTAGTATTTATTCCTGCTTATTAGTTAAGAGTTCTCTTAATCCGTAACTTACTTTCTTTGCTAAGCATCAGATCCTACAGTAGCCGCATGCAGTTTAGAAACCTGCATCTTGTCTACCTGTACGATGTTTTGAGGACTGTTTGCTTTCACCTTCTTTCACGCAGGGGTGATTAGTTGTATTAATTAACGTAACGTTAAATGTACTTTCTTCTAGTTTGTAATTAAATTGTTTCTGCACTTTAATTCCGTTATCTATCTTTTCCTTGAAGCTTTAAGTCAACTTAATTGTGTGATCTTTTATATAGCCTGCTGACTATCAGCAGTCTATAGTGCGTGCACCCTGTAACCAAGTCATAGGATACCTTGTTGTCCAGGCAGGACTCTTGACGGTGTAGGGTGGTTTGTTGCCTGGGTTTATAGATAAGGGTTGGATCTAGCGTTTTCCGTTGTTGCTTGTTGCCGCATACCTAGTCCAATAGAAAGAGCCCAGTGTTTATATATCCCAGGACGTAACAAATGGCGACCTTGCATAGGATTTACTGAACAGAGGAATATAGTGGTCATTTGTTTTGAGATTCCTTATGATTAGAGGAATACAGTGGACATAGAGTTTTTTTTTTGGAGCAACCAATATAACACATTAAAGACTTTAAATAACATTAGTATATACATACTTGCATAGGAGATAAGGCACATTCTTCTAACCGTGATAATTACTGCAGTACACAAACATGTCTAATATATCAGAACACAGTGATGGGTCAGGTCACGATACTGGCTCGGAGGGAGAAAGACCTGTGGAGTGGCTAGTCGATAGCGAGGAGGGTGCTAGCACATTTTTAGAGGTGCCCCTTACCGCTGCCAGGGTGTTGAAGCTGAATAAGTATGGCTTAAAGTGTGTGGCAGGTCTTCAGGGTCACCAGGGTTAAAGTGGCATGAGGAAAGATCAGCTGAGGACTTTGATATTGGGTTTAGAAAGGAGAGACCTGGGTGGAGAGGCGACTGGGGGCCCCGGTCCCCAGCCCCCCATCCACTCTACCCCCATATCAAACGTCAGGGTGCCTGAATTTAGTACATACCCCCAAGTTGATGGTCAATGGCAGCGTGGAATTCAATCACAAGGACCCTCCCCATTAAATGCATCTTCCCCTCCTCAAGGGTTGACTCCAGATTTGTTGTTTTGGCTTGAGATGGCCAAGGTTGAGTCTGCCGAGAGACAGGCTAGTGTGCAGGCTGAGGTTGCTAGAGCTCAGGTTGAGGTTGCTAGAGCTCAGGTTGAGGCTACCGAAAGACAGGCTGAACTGCAGGCAGAGTCTACTAGGTATCGGGCTGACAGGGAGCTGGAGAGATCTCGAGTGGAGGTAACAGGGCGAAATATTGGGGGTCAATCATTGTCGCACCTGCTTAAACTAGTTCCTGTGTTCAATGAATCATGTGTGACTGAGTTTTTTATGCGATTTGAGAAGAAGTGTCAGGAACACCAGTGGCCTCAGGAAAAGTGGGCAGCATTAGTTTCATCAAGACTCCTAGGAAAGGGGCTAAAAGCGTATGATGCACAACCTTTAGAGTCCTGTGTAGTTTATGATGAGCTAAAGAAGGCTGTGCCACGGGCCTATGAGTTACAACCAGAAAGTTACCGCTTGAAGTTTCGGGGTGTTACTAAGGGCAAGGATAGTACCTTCCTAGAACACGCCAGGGACTTGTCTGATGCACTACGACATTGGCTGCGTTCTGAGAGGGCAGCTACTTTAGAGGAGTTGAGTGAGCTGGTTCTCTTGGAGCAGTTCTTTAAGTGCACAGGCGAGGACTTAACATTAAATATAAAGGAAAAAAATCCTAGAACTCTCCAGGAGGCAGCAGAAATGGCTGACCTCTGACTGTCATTAATTCGAGGGTGCGAAGCAGCAGCTAGGAGTGAGTCGGGTGCAAAGGATCGTACCCCTCCCCCTCCCAAGAATTTTGATACACATAAATACACAAAACCATGTAGCACTGACAATAAAACTGAACATAAACCAAATACCGTCCCGTATAAGAAGTCTAATGGTACCTCCCACTCTCAAGGGAAACCAAAGAGTAAAGAGTGCTTTGCATGTCACAAGGAGGGTCACTTTGCAAATGCTTGTCCGAACAAGCCACCAAACAAGGTTGTGTCATTGGTCCGCAGCATAGGGGTGTCGCCTATATCTTCTGAGTTTGCCAAGGGTAGTTCGTCAGAGGTTGGGACACAGCCTGTGTTCAAGAGTCCGGAAGGCTCGAACCCTGTCCGCGACGTCTTTGGGGGTCATAGAGGGCATGGTTTTGTGAGGTGGGCTGGCGAAAGGCGAGGAGTTAAGCTATTGCGTGATACTGGGGCTTCTCAGACCTTGTTAAGGAACTTTACTGGTAGACCGATTAACGCTGCTAGGGTGGTGGTAGTTCAGGGGATCAATGCTACGAAGTCCTACCCGCTGGTGCGGATGGAGCTGGAGGTGGGTGGTGTGGCGAAGGAACTGGATGTCGGAATTGTAGAGAACTTGCCTGTTGGGGGCGTCGACTTCCTCCTCGGCAACGACTTTGCGGTGCCTGCTCCTAAGGTTTCACCCTAGGTCGTTTCCGAGAAGGCGGCCGACATTAGTAGGGAGGAACAGGAGCGGGTTGAGAAGTGTAGCGTACAAACCATGGCGTGTGTTGTGACGCGTTCTCAGACATCCGGAGCCTTGCAGCCACCACCTCAGTCTATCAAACCGCGGAGGAAAGGTCACAAGAAAACGGGAAGTGTTGGTCAATTGGAGAGTTTTGCGCCGGCAGTCGTTCTTGGTGACTCATTATTGGCACCTATGTTAGAGTCTGGAGAGGCCCCAGGACCTGTCACAGCTAGTGAGGATGTAGGGCAGGAAGAGACTCCGAGGCAGCAACGTTACACACGGAGAGAAAAAAGGGTTGCTCAGTTTGATATTGGGGGAGGACTTGGGTTGCTTCGGAAGCATCTAGACAGGTTGGTTCCCTCAGATATTTGTAAACTGCAGTTGGAGGATCCGGAAGTTCAGAAGTGTGGTAATGGTACTGTCGAGATCAAACACGAGGACGGGGAAACATGTCATGTGAACCTGTTGGAGGAGTTTGTGAGGCAACCACCTGAGTAGCTTACTGTCCCTGCGTTGGTCTGCCGCGGCCAAGGTGGAGAAGCAGAGGGGGGCAATAGGGCACAGGTGGAGGAGAGTAGGGATTGTCATGTCTCGGCGGAGCACTGGGTGGGGGACACGAGTCTGGTGGCTGTGGAAGCGCTAGAGCACCTGCCTGAGCAGCAGTGTGCAGCGCTCCAGCACCAGCTCGGTTCATACCCCACTGGTCGTGCCGAGCCCCTGAGTCTCACAACTCGGGCGGGTGCAAGATGTTCCGCGGGCAGGTCACGTGGATGTTCAAAGACCGTTAGCCTCGTTGTTTCGGTGGTTCAAGGTGGGCGACGAGGCTTTGGCATGGTTGCCAGGTCAGGGTCGCCCATGGCTGCCAAGGGGTGGTGGTCAAAAGGAGGACTTTGAGCAGATTGGTGAGGTTGGCTGTGGCATAGAAGTGCCCAGTCGTCGCATAGCCTCCCAATGCTGCTCTAGTCAATTGCAACAGCCCTACCATAGACCGACTGTATCTGGCCATGTCGCTAAAAGCGGTGATGCTGCGCAGGCAGATGTAGTCGTAAGGAATGCGGGGGGGTGCATGTACGGTATCGGCGGGGAAGCCTTAGCAATAATGAACTATGGGAGTGACTGCACAGGTGGTACTGATTGTCCCTCTCATGACCTGGCGATTCTAGGGACGAAGGTGGAGAAGGAGGGACACTACAGGTTAGAAGCTGCGGTCTCGGCTGGGTTGTGGAAGGGCACTAGGATTGTTATTCTGCGAGATAAGTCGTTTACTAGGCTGTGGCAGTGCATCCGCATGTCTGTTGCTTCTCCAGGTCTGATGTACGGGGTAGAATCCGACATGCAGGCTGGAGATAGTGCAAGGCTCAGTTTAATTCCCTACCGAATAAATCCTGCTCGACAGCCTGTGGTGCAAGCAGAGCTGGATTACGTGTTGACGAAGGGTCTGAGGGATAAGGAATGTCATGAGTGGTCGTTGCCTGTAACTTTGCAACCTGTGTTAAGTGGCAAGATCAGTGAGTGTGTTGATTGCGAGAGTGTGTGTGCATTATCCCTGACAGACGCCTATACCTTATCGAGAGTTGACGACACCATAGACCGCCTCGGGGCTGCATCGCCTATCACGAAGGTAGAACTAGTTAAAGGTTATTGGCAGGCCCCGTTGCCGGAAAGAGCGAAGAGAAATGCCAGTCTTGTGATGAACTGGGCAGTTTATCAGTGCAGGTGTTGTTTTGCTGCCGGGACACAAGTTGGATGTGTGGCATGCTAAGGGCACTGATAATGTTTTGGCTGATTGTTGGTCACGGGAGGGTTTGGTTGCAGGAGAACCCTCGCCGTTCAGTCAGTGTGTGTTGAGAGTGGAGGAAAATAGGCTGTCACTGTAGTGCAGCCGCCAAAAACAAATTAAAAAAAAAAGCAAAACAACTTATAAAAACTCTTTATTTTTATAACGTGTAGAATTTTGTATAAGATGTTGTGGCAGTATCTAAGTTGAATGTTTTCGCTTATTGTCGCTAAGTTAGTTGAACTTGCTCGGTGGAGTGCAACAGTCTTTATTTTTGTTTATATATAGTGCCTTGTGTCGCAACAGTGTGTGGTACTATGAGAAGCTTTCTGTTAGATATGAAGAACTTAGTCAAGTGTCTTATATCTTGGGGGAGGTGTGACGCTCCTGCATAGTAGCCACGTCCGGGCATGCGATAGACACCGGCTGGCGGCAGCCGGCTGGCCGGCTTTTCCTTAGTATATATCCTACGACAATGTAACTAATGTCTGGGATATTCTTATGTTGTTTCACAGCTTGAAGCTGCCCTTATTCTTAACCAACACATCTTAGTATATTTTATTCTCGATAGTTGATTGTTTCATTATATTATATAAGATGTAAGTCTAGTGAGAGTGGGAGGAGACGAGCGGGAGAGAGAGACCGGTTGGTGGACGTTGCTTTGCGCGTGCGCGGAGAGACTAGCTTGGGACGAGCCTGATGTTGCCAGTTGATCGCAACGTTAGGCTTAGTTTCGATTCACGCAAGGGGTAGAGGATTTTGACCCGGCAACCGTGTTGAGTGTTACCAGCATGGGAGGTATTTTGCATGCCTAGGGTGGGGTCCAGACAGATTCAAGACTTAGAGCTCACCTCACCTCACTGTCGTACCCTTCGGACCCCCTTGATATCTATCCCTCTCAACCCCACTTAGAAACTTTCTCTCTTACTTTGTATACCTTCTTTCCACTACTTCACCAATCTATTTAATTATCCCATCCCCTTGATAGACCTTATATCTATTATTATATTAACGACGAGCTCTCAGATAACTAGATAGGATTTGGGCCTTATGCAGAGATGTAATTGTTAATGAGACCTAGGAAGCTTTTCTGTTGTCTCATATTTGGTGGTTTCATGCTTGCTAGTGTGTTCTTGTGGCAGGTGAGCAGGGGCTAGACCGGAGGGGAGTTTTGTTTGCGATCCTTTAAGTAAAGTCTGCTGGTGCGAGTCCTGTGGACCTGCACGACTTTACTAGGATACCCGTGGGAGTCTGGGGGCATTTTCTTGTCTGTGTGCCTGTGTGTCTAGTGTTGTGTTGTGTGAGGGCCCTTGCCTAGTCCACTCAGCACTGCGCTAGCACGTCTTGCTTTTGTTTTAGGGTCGCCAGGAGAGAGTCAGATACTTGGGATCTGAGTCTCTCAAGAGAGCACCCTTTCAATTAGAGTAATTTGACGCACAGACTTGGGAACGTCCCTAGGCTAGAGCAGGTGGCTCAGCCCGGGTATCCGAAGCCTATATCCTTCCGGCTAGACCTCTGCCACCTGGCAGATTAACAGCTAGTGGTTTATTATATCTGTATGCTTGTTTTTGTGCCACAGTTTACCGTCTTTGTGAGCATTGTGAGTCAGGGTGTGGCTTAGAGACTCTGTCCGAGCAGGCTTGCCTGACTAAGAGTGAGAAGCACACCTGTATGTGGTTATGTTGCGAGTTGCTGCCTTTATTTAATTATACCTATGCCATCATACACTTTAGGTCCTATCACTAGTATTTATTCCTGCTTATTAGTTAAGAGTTCTCTAAATCCGTAACTTACTTTCTTTGCTAAGCATCAGATCCTACAGTAGCCGCATGCAATTTAGAAACCTGCATCTTGTCTACCTGTACGATGTTTTGAGGACTGTTTGCTTTCACCTTCTTTCACGCAGGGGTGATTAGTTGTATTAATTAAAACGTAACGTTAAGTGTACTTTCTTCTAGTTTGTTATTAAATTGTTTCTGCAATTTAATTCCGTTATGTATCTTTTCCTTGAAGCTTTAAGTCAACTTAATTGTGTGATCTTTTATATAGCCTGCTTGACTATCAGCAGTCTATAGTGCGTGCACCCTGTAACCGAGTCATAGGATACCTTGTTGTCCAGGCAGGACACTCGACGGTTTAGGGTGGTTTGTTGCCTGGGTTTATAGATAAGGGTTGGATCTAGCGTTTTCCGTTGTTGCTTGTTGCCGCATACCTAGTCCAATAGAAAAGAGCCCAGTGTTTATATATCCCAGGACGTAACAAATGGCGACCTTGCATAGGATTTACTGAACAGAGGAATATAGTGGTCATTTGTTTTGAGATTCCTTATGATTAGAGGAATACAGTGGACATAGAGTTTTTTTTTTTGGATCAACCAATATAACACATTAAAGACTTTAAATAACATTAGTATATACATACTTGCATAGGAGATAAGGCACATTCTATAACCGTGATAATTACTGCAGTGCACAAACATGTCTAATATATCAGAACACAGTGATGGGTCAGGTCACGATACAGGCTCGGAGGGAGAAAGACCTGTGGAGTGGCTAGTCGATAGCGAGGAGGGTGCTAGCAGATTTTTAGAGGTGCCCCTTACCGCTGCCAGGGTCTTGAAGCTGAATAAGTATGGCTTAAAGTGTGTGGCAGGTCTTCAGGCTCACCAGGGTTTAAGTGGCATGAGGAAAGATCAGCTGAGGACTTTGATATTGGGTTTAGAAGGGAGAGACCTGGGTGGAGAGGCGACTGGGGGCCCCGGTCCCCAGCCCCCCATCCACTCTACCCCCATATCAAACGTCAGGGTGCCTGAATTTAGTACATATCCCCAAGTTGATGGTCAATGGCAGCGTGGAATTCAATCACAGGGACCCTCCCCATTAAATGCATCTTCCCCTCCTCAAGGGTTGACTCCAGATTTGTTGTTTTGGCTTGAGATGGCCAAGGTTGAGTCTGCCGAGAGACAGGCTAGTGTGCAGGCTGAGGTTGCTAGAGCTCAGGTTGAGGTTGCTAGAGCTCAGGTTGAGGCTACCGAAAGACAGGCTGAACTGCAGGCAGAGTCTACTAGGTATCGGGCTGACAGGGAGCTGGAGAGATCTCGAGTGGAGGTAACAGGGCGAAATATTGGGGTCAATCATTGTCGCACCTGCTTAAACTAGTTCCTGTGTTCGATGAATCATGTGTGACTGAGTTTTTTATGCAATTTGAGAAGAAGTGTCAGGAACACCAGTGGCCTCAGGAAAAGTGGGCAGCATTAGTTTCATCAAGACTCCTAGGAAAGGGGCTAAAAGCGTATGATGCACTACCTTTAGAGTCCTGTGTAGTTTATGATGAGCTAAAGAAGGCTGTGCTACGGGCCTATGAGTTACAACCAGAAAGTTACCGCTTGAAGTTTCGGGGTGTTACTAAGGGCAAGGATAGTACCTTCCTAGAACACGCCAGGGACTTGTCTGATGCACTACAACATTGGCTGCGTTCTGAGAGGGCAGCTACTTTTGAGGAGTTGAGTGAGCTGGTTCTCTTGGAGCAGTTCTTTAAGTGCACAGGCGGGGACTTAACATTAAATATAAAGGAAAAAATCCTAGAACTCTCCAGGAGGCAGCAGAAATGGCTGACCTCCGACTGTCATTAATTCGAGGGTGCGAAGCAGCAGCTAGGAGTGAGTCGGGTGCAAAGGATCGTACCCCTCCCCCTCCCAAGAATTTTGATACACATAAATACACAAAACCATATAGCACTGACAAAAAAACTGAACATAAACCAAATACCGTCCCGTATAAGAAGTCTAATGGTACCTCCCACTCTCAAGGGAAACCAAAGAGTAAAGAGTGCTTTGCATGTCACAAGGAGGGTCACTTTGCAAATGCTTGTCTGAACAAGCCACCAAACAAGGTTGTGTCATTGGTCCGCAGCATAGGGGTGTCGCCTATATCTTCTGAGTTTGCCAAGGGTAGTTCGTCAGAGGTTGGGACACAGACTGTGTTCAAGAGTCCGGAAGGCTCGAACCCTGTCCGCGACGTCTTTGGGGGTCATAGAGGGCATGGTTTTGTGAGGTGGGCTGGCGAAAGGCGAGGAGTTAAGCTATTGCGTGATACTGGGGCTTCTCAGACCTTGTTAAGGAACTTTACTGGTAGACCGGTTAACGCTGCTCGGGTGGTGGTAGTTCAGGGGATCAATGCTACGAAGTCCTACCCGCTGGTGCGGATGGAGCTGGAGGTGGGTGGTGTGGCGAAGGAACTGGATGTCGGAATTGTAGAGAAGTTGCCTGTTGGGGGCGTCGACTTCCTCCTCGGCAACGACTTTGCGGTGCCTGCTCCTAAGGTTTCACACTTGGTCGTTGCCGAGAAGGCGGCCGACGTTAGTAGGGAGGAACAGGAGCGGGTTGAGAAGTGTAGCGTACAAACCATGGCGTGTGTTGTGACACGTTCTCAGACATCCGGAGCCTTGCAGCCACCACCTCAGTCTATCAAACCGCGGAGGAAAGGTCACAAGAAAACGGGAAGTGTTGGTCAATTGGAGAGTTTTGAGCCGGCAGTGTTTCTTGGTGACTCATTATTGGCACCTATGTTAGAGTCTGGAGAGGCCCCAGGACCTGTCACAGCAAGTGAGGAGGTAGGGCAGGAAGAGACTCCGAGGCAGCAACGTTACACACGGAGAGAAAAAAGGGTTGCTCAGTTTGATATTGGGGGAGGACTTGGGTTGCTTCGGAAGCATCTAGACAGGTTGGTTCCCTCAGATATTTGTAAACTGCAGTTGGAGGATCCGGAAGTTCAGAAGTGTGGTAATGGTGCTGTCGAGATCAAACACGAGGACGGGGAAACATGTCATGTGAACCTGTTGGAGGAGTTTGTGAGGCAACCACCTGAGCAGCCTACTGTCCCTGCGTTGGTCTGCCGCGGCCATGGTGGAGAAGCAGAGGGGGGCAGTAGGGCACAGGTGGAGGAGAGTAGGGATTGTCATGTCTCGGCGGAGCAGTGGGCGGGGGACACGAGTCTGGTGGCTGTGGAAGCGCTAGAGCACCTGCCTGAGCAGCAGTTTGCAGCGCTCCAGCACCAGCTCGGTTCATACCCCACTGGTCGTGCCGAGCCCCTGAGTCTCACAACTCGGGCGGGGCAAGATGTTCCGCGGGCAGGTCACGTCAATGTTGAAAGGACCGTTAGCCTCGTTGTTTCGGTGGTTCAAGGTGGGCGACGAGGCTTTGGCATGGTTGCCAGGTCAGGGTCGGCCCATGGCTGCCAAGGGTGGTGGTCAAAAGGAGGACTTTGAGCAGATTGGTGAGGTTGGCTGTGGCATAGAAGTGCCCAGGCGTCGCATAGCCTCCCAATGCTGCTCTAGTCAATTGCAACAGCCCTACCATAGACCGACTGTATCTGGCCATGTCGCTAAAAGCGGTGATGCTGCGCAGGCAGATGTAGTCGTAAGGAATGCGGGGGGGTGCATGTACGGTATCGGCGGGGAAGCCTTAGCAATAATGAACTATGGGAGTGACTGCACAGGTGGTACTGATTGTCCCTCTCATGACCTGGCGGTTCTAGGGACGAAGGTGGAGAAGGAGGGAGACTACAGGTTAGAAGCTGCGGTCTCGGCTGGGTTGTGGAAGGGCACTAGGATTGTTATTCTGCGAGATAAGTCGTTTACTAGGTTGTGGCAGTGCATCCGCATGTTTATTGCTTCTCCAGGTCTGATGTACGGGGTAGAATCCGACATGCAGGCTGGAGATAGTGCAAGGCACAGTTTAATTCCCTACCGAATAAATCCTGCTCGACAGCCTGTGGTGCAAGCAGAGCTGGATTATGTGTTGACGAAGGGTCTGAGGGATAAGGAATGTCGTGAGTGGTCGTTGCCTGTAACTTTGCAACCTGTGTTAAGTGGCAAGATCAGTGAGTGTGTTGATTGCGAGAGTGTGTGTGCATTATCCCTGACAGACGCCTATATCTTATCGAGAGTTGACGACACCATAGACCGCCTCGGGGCTGCATCGCCTATCACGAAGGTTGAACTAGTGAAAGGTTATTGGCAGGCCCCGTTGCCGGAAAGAGCGAAGAGAAATGCCAGTCTTGTGATGAACTGGGCAGTTTATCAGAGCCAGGTGTTGTTTTGCTGCCGGGACATAAGTTGGATGTGTGGCATGCTAAGGGCACTGATAATGTTTTGGCTGATTGTTGGTCACGGGAGGGTTTGTTTGCAGGAGAACCCTCGCCGTTCAGTCAGTGTGTGTTGAGAGTGGAGGAAAATAGGCTGTCACTGTAGTGCAGCCGCCAAAAACAAATTAAAAAAAAGCAAAAAAACCTTATAAAAACTCTTTATTTTTATAACGTGTAGAATTTTGTATAAGATGTTGTGGCAGTATCTAAGTTGAATGTTTTCGCTTATTGTCGCTAAGTTAGTTGAACTTGCTCGGTGGAGTGCAACAGTCTTTATTTTTTTTATATATAGTGCCTTGTGTCGCAACAGTGTGTGGTACTATGAGAAGCTTTCTGTTAGATATGAAGAACTTAGTCAAGTGTCTTATATCTTGGGGGAGGTGTGACGCTCCTGCATAGTAGCCACGTGCGGGCATGCGATAGAAACCGGCTGGCGGCAGCCGGCTGGCCGGCTTTTCCTTAGTATATATCCTACGACAATGTAACTAATGTCTGGGATATTCTTATGTTGTTTCACAGCTTGAAGCTGCCCTTATTCTTAACCAACACATCTTAGTATATTTTATTCTCGATAGTTGATTGTTTCATTATATTATATAAGATGTAAGTCTAGTGAGAGTGGGAGGAGACGAGCGGGAGAGAGAGACCGGTTGGTGGACGTTGCTTTGCGCATGCGCGGAGAGACTAGCTTGGGACGAGCCTGATGTTGCCAGTTGATCGCAACGTTAGGCTTAGTTTCGATTCACGCAAGGGGTAGAGGATTTTGACCCGGCAACCGTGTTGAGTGTTGCCAGCATGGGAGGTATTTTGCATGCCTAGGGTGGGGTCCAGACAGATTCAAGACTTAGAGCTCACCTCACTGTCGTACCCTTCGGACCCCCTTGATATCTATCCCTCTCAACCCCACTTAGAAACTTTCTCTCTTACTTTGTATACCTTCTTTCCACTACTTCACCAATCTAAACCCTAGTCTAGCGGGTCCTCTGTGGCCGTTTTGGGCCTTTTCAGGCCATTCTGACTGCTATATCAACCATCAGTATGAAAGGAACTGTATTGCGCCAAAAACTAGGTGGAAATCGCTACACAATGACGCCACATACAGCTACGTAGCACTCGTGGAGCACTGACAGTGTTACCTCGAAGATGGAAGTTTAGCTGATTTTGCTACCTTGCTCACTTTTAGCGAACTATTGGTTACACTGTCATCCTCCCGTGCGGTGGGGGAACTGGAGTTAGTGTGGGCCGGGAGGCCACAGATGTCGGACGTATGGATCATTACTATCCCACCCATTTTCACTCGATTTCCACCCTTTTTTCACCCGTTTTTTGCCAGTTTTTTCAACTCGACTTATGTGGTGAGCCGCTTTTTAAGGGTTAATTATCCCATCCCCTTGATAGACCTTATATCTATTATTGTATTAACGACGAGCTCTCAGATAACTAGATAGGATTTGGGCCTTATGCAGAGATGTTATTGTTAATGAGATCTAGGAAGCTATAGTGTTGTCTCATATTTGGTGGTTTCATGCTTGCTAGTGTGTTCTTGTGGCAGGTGAGCAGGGGCTAGACCGGAGGGGAGGTTTTTTGCGATCCTTTAAGTAAAGTCTGCTGGTGCGAGTCCTGTGGACCTGCACGACTTTACTAGGATACCCATGGGAGTCTGGGGGCATTTTCTTATCTGTGTGCCTGTGTGTCTAGTGTTGTGTTGTGTGAGGGCCCTTGCCTAGTCCACTCAGCACTGCGCTAGCACATCTTGCTTTTGTTTTAGGGTCGCCAGGAGAGAGTCAGATACTTGGGATCTGAGTCTCTCAAGAGAGCACCCTTTCAATTAGAGTAATTTGGCGCACAGACTTGGGAACGTCCCTAGGCTAGAGCAGGTGGCTCAGCCCGGGTATCCGAAGCCTATATCCTTCCGGCTAGACCTCTGCCACCTGGCAGATTAACAGCTAGCGGTTTATTATATCTGTATGCTTGTTATTGTGCCACAGTTTACCGTCTTTGTGAGCATTGTGAGTCAGGGTGTGGCTTAGAGACTCTGTCCGAGCAGGCTTGCCTGACTAAGAGTGAGAAGCACACCTGTATGTGGTTATGTTGCGAGTTGCTGCCTTTATTTAATTATACCTATGCCATCATACACTGTAGGTCCTATCACTAGTATTTATTCCTGCTTATTAGTTAAGAGTTCTCTTAATCCGTAACTTACTTTCTTTGCTAAGCATCAGATCCTACAGTAGCCGCATGCAGTTTAGAAACCTGCATCTTGTCTACCTGTACGATGTTTTGAGGACTGTTTGCTTTCACCTTCTTTCACGCAGGGGTGATTAGTTGTATTAATTAACGTAACGTTAAATGTACTTTCTTCTAGTTTGTTATTAAATTGTTTCTGCAATTTAATTCCGTTATCTATCTTTTCCTTGAAGCTTTAAGTCAACTTAATTGTGTGATCTTTTATATAGCCTGCTTGACTATCAGCAGTCTATAGTGCGTGCACCCTGTAACCGAGTCATAGGATACCTTGTTGTCCAGGCAGGACTCTTGACGGTTTAGGGTGGTTTGTTGCCTGGGTTTATAGATAAGGGTTGGATCTAGCGTTTTCCGTTGTTGCTTGTTGCCGCATACCTAGTCCAATAGAAAGAGCCCAGTGTTTATATATCCCAGGACGTAACAATACAATATGTAGCACTTAAGATATTTGTGAGTGTAGATATATTGTTCTGAGTAATGTATAAGTAATGTTTAGTTGGCTGCGTGGCAAGACGTTATGTCTGGCCGCCATTGCCACCATCTCCATCAAAAACAATACACACAGTACGCACACACATGCGTCACTTTGCCACAGATGCTCGCTCACTCTCGCTTAATTTTATTGTTTTGTATGTATAATCCACTTTATATTGTTAATAAAAGTAAAGTAATGGTGTGTAATAGGGGTGATCATAGGGTGAATCTAGATGTGAGGCTGGATGGGGAAATATTGGAACAAGTAGAGTGTTTTAAATATCTAGGAGGAACGATAAGCAGGAGTGGAGGTATGGAAATGGAGTTAAAACAGAGAGTGTGTGAAGAAAGGAAAGTTTTCGGAGCAATGGGAAGTATGTGGAAGACGAGAAATCTCGGAATTAAAGTAAAAGGTGCAATGTATCAAGGAATTGTTGTGCCAACAGTGATGTATGGGGCTGAGACATGGGCTCTGAAGAAAAAGGAGAGAAGAAAGCTGGATGTGATGGAGATGAGCTGCTTGAGGAGTATGTGTGGAGTTACTCGTAGAGACGGATTGAGGAATGAAGAGATACGTAGGAAAGTGGGGCAGCAGGAACATTTGTCAGCCGGAGTGGACAAAAGGGTTCTGAACTGGTATGGGCATGTTGAACGAATGGGAGATGAAAGGCTTACAAAGAGAATATATGAGTCAGATACAAGGGGAGATAGAAGGGCAGGAAGACCCCATTGAGACGGAGAGAATGTGTAAGACAAGCTTTGGATGATAGAGGAATGACTATAGATCAGGCAAAGGAGGAAGTGGTAATGAACAGGAATGAATGGAGAATGCTTGTGAATAGTTGAGTGAACACGTGGTCATTTGAGGGAAGAGGTCGTGCGCAAGTTGGACTAGATAATAGTCCATCAAGCGCCTGGCCCGGGGAGACGATTAATATAAAGGGTGCGCCTGCAAGTCTGGTGGGCGGGCTTGTGGCTTTGGCTCCGCTACATGTCTGCCTGCCGAGATCGGAGCCTCTCCGGGTGGTCGGGGCCCGGGGGAGTGCTGGAGCGACCTTGGTGACCCTGGTCTCTGGGTATTCTCCTGGGTGACCTAGATGTGTGTGAATTTTGTGTTTTGTCTGTGTGGGTTCGGTGTTTTGTCTTGTGTTTTGTGTTTTCCTGTTCTTGCTTTGTCTTGAGTCGGCCACCCCCAAGAAAATACAAAAAAAAACAAAAAAATAATAATAATAATAAAATAGAGGAAAATAAAATAAAACATAGGAAAAGTGGGGATTGGGCTTGGGCAAATAGATAGATAGATAGATATTCATTGTTAGGTAATCGTATCGGACACTGTTATGCATAATATGGAGTGTCAATTTCACTTATATAGTTTGTATTCATCACTATGTTTATGTACTTCAATAACTATTTACACTCCGTTTATTTGATAGTTTGTTACTTAATATTTTGGAGTCACTTTCACTTATACAAATACTGTTCCTCACTTAGTTTTTGTATTTCAAAAAATATTTAAACTTAGTTTATTCTATAGTTTCTTACTCACTATATATATATATATATATATATATATATATATATATATATATATATATATATATATTTACTGTATATATATATACAGTACATATATTTACGTGTATATATATATACAGTATACTGTATATGTACATATATATTTAGCGTCTTTTAGCGCATTACCTACACTCACTGTGCTTAGAAGTGTTTTAGAGTGTGATAGTCTTTAAAACATTGAAGACTATTTCACATTTCACGTTCACCAATTATTTCTTTGTACAAAATATGACAGTTGTACAGTGTCATGTCGGGGAGATGGAAAACAAGCTTCTTGTACCACCTCATCATCTTCCTGGCGCACTCGACTGAAGAATTTATCGCATCAGACTTGTCTACCAGCCTCATATTCAGGTGACTGCAACACGTTTCTGTACACTTTCCCCTGTTGCACGGCCACGGTATCTGGTGGGTTCGAAGGCAGGTGGTGAGGAAGTTGACATCTCTGTTGTCCAACCAGCCTAACAAGAGGACATTTTTGGCCTTCAGGTAGATGAGAGAGCCTGCTTCTCTCCTGTTTGCCAGAGGGAGCATGAAGATACGGTTCCTCCTGACGGTGCCACACATTCTAGTGTTGTGGTTGTGCAGGTAGAAGGTGAGGGAGAGGTTATTGTACCAGTTGTCAAGGTACAGAATGTGGCCCATGTTGAGATAGTCCTGCATCATTGTCATGACCACAGCACCAGCAATACCATATTGACGGCAGCAGCTAAGTTTTGCCACCTATGTAAAGAATCATGTCCTGAATGTATCCAGTGCGGCAGTCGCACATCACTTATAACTTCAGACCGTACCGATGACGTTTTGAAGGGATGTACTGATGCATGCCCTTCCCCACCACATCACCAAACTTTCGTCAATAACAAGGTTCTGGTACAGTCTTAATGCGGCAGCAAACTTAAATTTTGGGTATTCGAAAATAGGCCTAATTCTTTCCATGGGGTCTTTACTACCTTGGCTTTGCTCCAATACAGCCCCGTGACTACTCAGACTTTCAGTCATGTGTAGATTACCAATCATGTCAATGAATCGATTTTGGCTCATTATTTTGGCAAATATAGGGGTGCCAATCAGATGGTTACAGGACCAGTACTTTCTGACGGAAGACTTCTTTGTCACCTCCATCAGGATGACGATCGCCAAGAAGCACTACATCTCTGAGGCCGTGACGTCATACCACTTGAGGCGGGCAGAGTTTGGGGTCTGATTTTTTACACCCATATAATAATAATTGTACCAGTTGCTCTGGTCTACAATTATGAACATCAGGTTTGCAGTGAAACACTGCAGGAAGGTGTCCAATCTGGTGGCGTGCCTGTTCATGTTGGGGATGCTGCGGCCTGCCTCTTTTCTCCCCTAAAATCACAGTAATTTGTGACAAAAATCTTCCCAATTAACCCAGTCCGAAGCCTGCTGTCTTTGGTCAGCTTCCCCCTCACTTTCATCATCAAACAGACGATCTCCTGCAGAAGGCACGGGTGGTGTTTGTTCTTTCCCTTGATTATGACCTGATTCTCGACCTCGACCTCGACCTAGAACGTGTGGCAGAGTCGGGTCTAAAGGGACGTATTAGAGACACCCACCTCAAGACACGGCCGCGGGTGGCGATGAAGGTGGCAATGGAGTGTTGGGGAAATGGGAAGGCCCAGGCGGCGGTGATGAAGGTGGTGATTGAGTGTCGGGGCGATGGTAAGGCCCTGGCGTCGGCGATGAAGGTGGTGATGGAGTGTCGGGATGATGGGAGGGCCCTGGCAACAGCAATGAAGGTGGTGATGGAGTGTCGGAGCAATGAGAGGGCCCTCCCTGTGGTGATAAAGGTGATAGTGGTATTGTGGTAAGTGTGTAAGTCAGAGAATCAGGTGGTGATGGTGGTGGTGGTAATGGTGGTGGTGATAAGTCATGGGAGGGAGATGAGCATAGTGGTGTTGTGTAGAGGCGGCATGGTTGGTGGGCACGTGGTGGTGTACTCACAAACTCACTCTCATATTCTTCACTTTCCTCTTAATGCCTCTGTGATAGAGGAGGGCCCTTGGGGTGTGAGGGATACATTTTTCCAAGGGGGAAATGCTTAGTGGGGGTGGAGATGATAGGCAAAGAGGAGAAACGGCAGCATCAACGCCCTCGCTATCATCACTTTCTGCTGCTCTTTTCTGCCCCTGCTGTGGCTGCCCTGGCACATGTATTAACCCCCTGAATGCCAGGTCCGTATATATACGAACTAGGGTCTTGTCATGCCCAGTGCCAAGTCCGTATATATACGGACTCGCCAAAAAAAAATCGTAGCAGCGAAATGACTGCACCTATGGCTTTCATATTTCTACAACATGTACCTTACCCTTCTGGCTTCTTGCCTCCACCAACACAACCCCTTCCCCCCACCCACTCGCTGACTATTGGTCGCCTCACAAGGAACAAAAAGGAAAATCTGTGGCGGCGAAACGACTGCACCAATCGGTTCCATATTTGTGTGACTAGTCCCTTACCCTTCTGCCTTCCCCCCACCACACTCCCAACCGCTTCCCACCACCCACTTCCAGCGTATCCATACGAAGAAAAGGAAAAAAAGGAAAATCCGTGGTGGCGAAACTACCTCACCAATCGGCTTCATATTTGTAACACAGTCAATTACGCTTCTACCTTCCCCCCACCAACCCCCAAACCACCCTCCCACCTATACTCCGATACCATAAAAGTCGATGATTTACTCTGAAAATTTCAGCTACATTCGGGACAACAATCGGGGACTTGATTTCTGGCGAAAATGGACAAGGGGAGTGTTTTTTTACCATTATCCTTCCTTTCTCACCCAACTAGATAGATTTAGCCCCCCCCAAAAAAAAAAAAAATCCTCTGGCACTGGCAGATGCATAGGGTCAATAATTGTCTGGCACTCTGTGGGTAATTAAGGCCATAGGGTCATCGATGTCTTCCACTTCTTCCTCAGGGTCATCGAGGGCAATGAAGGGCCTTGTAACTCAGTAGGAGGTGGTAAAGGTAACACATGCATGTGGTGCCGCACTCCCCTGACGAGACAAATGGACAATCGGCTCTTCAATGTCCTCTATCTTCTCCCTGGTGGCAAATGTTCATCTTCTGATGAATCAGAGGCACTGTCTTGGTATTCTTCAGATTCTAGTATCATAGCCACAGCCTGGGAAACAGTAACAATACAGCTAGAACAATGCCTTTGTGATGGAGTGCAGTCGCCATCATGTTTACACTCGCAAAATGTTTAGTCAACTGCCGAAGGAAAGATGTGGCCCGCCAACGCTGCTCATGGTGGCCTAGGTAGTTGCCAGCAAATGTATACTTGCCCAACACACCAAGATGTCAGATGCCAAAGTTTGAATATCTTTTGAGCCTTATAAGGGGGAGAAATGAGGGCGAGAATAGCCGACGTCCAATGCACGTTGCTGGGGCTGAGCGTTACAGACATAGCCGTCAGCCAATTGACGTCGCTGGGGCTGGACATCCACCCCGCCACCCCCAACACACCAATATTCCAATGAGAGGATTTTGTTCGATATACATGGTACTCGAGGAGGTACTATTTCTCTGTTAGTGGCTAACTTCAAACACCAATATTGGAGATAATAGACCGACCTCATTTTGGAGTGGTGGCTTTGGCCCCCATATATAAATATGGCTCCATTTTCAATTATCAGAATAACACTATTGTTGGTATATTATTCATCACACCAATATAGATATTCTAGGTTTTGCAGTCGATGCTTTCAGCATCTTGCTGTTTGTGTTTCGTGTGTCTACATGTTTGTATGCACAATTTGCGCAAGAATTTCGACGAAACTTGGCCAGTTCTATATTTAGAACCTCAAATAATCCTTTTGGTTAACATTAGATGACTCACCCACTCCTCACATTTCACTTATTGGACCCCCTAATCATTCTGTTCACTAATCCCAATATCAAACACACTTGTGTTCGTGTTTTTAATAATTGACTTAATTTAAATTGTTTGCAGATTATTACATAACCCTAATTGAAGGTAGGTCCCTTGGCACTCATACATAAATATGTTCCAATACTATTGTCTGGAATTATACTATATAATATGACTATTTGTCATGACTTATTAAATGTTGTAATAAATACATCATCTCTCATCGATATATGGTCAGGCCCTTCATTTTGTACCCAAAATATGTATGTTCATACCATTTGGACCTCCCACAAGTATTAACGCAATTTACATTATATTTCTATATATGTTGGCACCACTCTTTCTCCTTTGAATGCGGTTTCATTGTATAGTGTTTATTTGTCATGCTGTGCGACATGTTCATATTTCTCTCACCAAACCAATACTAGTCATTGGATTGAGAAAATGTATGTTTTAGTTCTAATATTAATTTCATATATTGTATATGTTCAACCTAATGTTTCCAACAACCTCGCCCTTACCCCGAAAATAATGACATGATTCCTATACAGTACTTCTCTTAACCCTTACAGTCCCAGGCCCGAGTATATTCGTCAGTAGATAAGTAACTCACCAGTCCCAGGCCCGAGTATATTCGTCAGTAATGTATTTGTCTTGTAATTGCCTGTAAGCTACAAGGCTTAGTTTTTTTTTTTTTTTTTTTTTAACCTTGTTAAAAAAATAAAAGAAAGTGAGAGATCCAGTCTTGCCTCATCTCTTGAGGTGAAAAGGTGGTCTCTCCTGCCATTTTCGCCACAGTGGTTGGGACTGCTGGGGACTTTTATTACTGTATCCTACGGTACTCAACGGGTTAATTCCATTGTTTTCATATTTAGCAAAGTTTCTGTTTCCATGCAACTATATTTTATCGCAACTATCTGTTGTTTAACCCTTTCACTTTTCAAGAGTATTATTCATGCCCACAGTTTTCTAAATTGTTTCTTTATCCAAGGTTGTCCTATCATCTCCTATATTCATTAAGTAAATTTCCTCTCTGTATTTATACCTCTCTATTATTCATGACATATAATTCTCAATGTTCCTACGTGTTTTATAAACCCTTCTATTATCATCAACAAAATATACCTTCTCACATGTTTATTATGTACATGTGTTATCGTTTCTCACTTCCACCTTTGTGGTAAACTATCAATGGAAGTCAAATATTACTAAGCTATAATGAATCAAATCAAATCAATCTAAATGAAAACTACTCTATATCTAAATTGAATTCAATCTGAAACAAGCTAATTTATATCCAAAGGTCTCACATAATAAATGTATATATAGGGTAAGGTTATAAGGGTTAATATTAGCCAGGAATTAACTCACCAATAGTTCCACGTGGCAATGAGGCAAGGGAGAACGTTTTACCCAATATGGTGGTGGACAATGGGGAACGAGACTTCGGTCCCAAGACACGAGTCAAGTTAAAGAAAGAATAAATGATTACATGGGAATGGACATGATTATTATAATTTATGCTTATCTATCAGTCAGTCATGATGTCGATGAGAGCGTCGTGATGGTGTAGTTGTGTGTATTGCTGTATGTGTATTGTGATTAGAGGCACAAAAGCACGATCAACTGAGGGCGGAAAATTAGATGTTAACTGGTTGGTGTTCGTGAAGGCTCTGGCGTACCTCAAAAGCACACCTTGCTGCCTTGGCAAACCGCCAGGAGCCCAAATTATCGTACCGCATTTAGGTTGCTCTATACGATAAATTATATTAATATATACGATAAATTCATATATACTACATAAGACCATGGCAATATTGCTTAATAGCATATTAGGCCTTTTATAACTTAACTTATTTACAATCTTATAATATACGATCTACTCGTCCTACGTCGTGCTGTAGGAGAGATCGTGACGTCACAGAGACACACGAGATCACAAAAGAGTCATATTCTATCGTATTTATACGATACACTCCCCCCACAAAAAAGACCTGAACCCCACCTTAAACCTAAAGTTGCCCAGAGGCTATCTTCTGACGCCACAAGTCGACGGCGCCAGCAGCAGCGCGTCTGGGACACGTCCCGGTCCGAGAATGATCACCATCAGTAAGAGGCGAGTCGTTCCTTTGAGAATCCTCGGACCCAGCAATAACAGGTGGAGCCTCAGATTGCAATGCGGAATCGAGCTCCAAAGCGTACAAACGTGCGATAGGACGAACAGTAGTTCCAGTGGCTGTCTTCAATAGCGCCACCCGCTCTACAGAGTCTGCCCCCTTGTATACCTCCAATACGCGGCCTAATTTCCAGTATAAACGAGGACTATCTTCTTTAATTAAAACAACTTCACCAACTGTAGGTGCCGTTGGTCTACCAGAGGGAGTAACACTCCTTTCCCTCAATGCTAGCAGATATTCACTAATCCACCGTTTCCTAAAATCCTCGATTATCCTGGATATATACTGGTATCTCTTAGACACCGCTAACTCAGAGTAAAACGAGGGATCCTCTAACTCTACTATGGACTGAAAATCAAATGGAAACGCAGTCAATGGTTTTCCATATAGCAAGTGAGCTGGCGTTAATGGTAGTGGTTCTTGCAGGTCGGTGTACACATATGTAAGCGGGCGATCATTCACGACTGCCTCTATCTCTGTGAGGACTGTCGTCAACTCACTTTTCTTTAATAGAGCACGTCCTACAACCGCTCTTAGTCCTGACTTTACTATGCCGACACATCGTTCCCACATTCCACCAAACCAAGGTGCCTTAACTGGAATGAACCTCCATTCGCACTTCTTCTCTCCCAAAAAAGTGATGACAGTAGGATCACTACTCATATCCTTTAGATATTTTGATGCTTGGACATAAGTGGGAGCATTGTCGCTAAGAATGAGTTGAGGGAATGAACGACGGGCACAAAACCGTCTGAACGCCAGCATAAATTCTTCGCTAGACATATTATCACATAGTTCTAGGTGTACCGCTCGAGACGTCGCACAGGTAAACAATAATATATAAACCTTCTCATGCTCCCTCGTCTTCAATGCCCCTGTGTAATCTAATCCTACCGCTTGGAAAGGTTCTACGTGCTTTACACGGCATTCAGGTAGAGGTGGAGCTGGTCCAGTTGCATATGGTTTACCCTTTAGTCTCTGGCATATTACACACTTTCTCACTACGCGTCGAGCTACTTGTCGAACTCTGGGTATCCACCATGTGAGACGTAAATTCGATATAATATGACATACCCCGTAGTGTTTTACATCCCTATGTGCACGTATGATCAATAGATCAGTAACGTGATGTCTTGTTGGCATAAGTATAGGTCGGTTTGTGCCGTCTGGTACACCCGACCACTTCAGGCGACCCTCACACCTGATGAGGCCATTGTCTAGGTGCAACCTTAGTTGACGCACTATATTAGGCATTAATGTCTTATTCGAGCTTTTCAAGGATTCTAATTCATTGGAAAAGGTTTCTACTTGAACCCATTTGATCAAAGTTACTTCAGCTGCTTTAAATTCACGAGCATCAATGTTGTGACCCCTGTTGCAGAGTTGGCCCGTTACTTTAAGCTTGAGATTGGATACATATCGCAACACCCAAGCTACAACTCTGACTAGTTTATTATAGTCACCGAATCTTGCCCACTTCATGATAGGACCCGGTGGCTCATTTGGTTGGGCTGTAACTGCCACTGTTTCCAGTGGCAGAAGTCCCTCACCAACAGCATGCCATATAGTCCATTCACTTTCATGGAGCAGCCACTTTGGACCATGCCACCACAATTCGGACTTCATTAACTGGCTAGCCGTTATACCCCTAGTTATGAGATCACTAGGGTTTTCTTTTGTATTTACATAATGATAAGCAACGTCTGGCAAAAGGGCTCTAATCTCATCTACCCTATTCCGCACATAAACTGGCAGAGACTTCTTGCTATGTATCCAGTTGAGTGCGACCTGACTATCGCACCATACATGAACGATTTCAATATTTAATTCGCTCTCGTATGCTGCGCGTACATGTTGCACCAGACGTGCTAATAGCAGCATGGCAGTCAATTCCATTTTAGGGATAGTTACCTTTTTAACCGGGGCTACCTTGGCCCGGGCTGTAACTAAATGTGCCCCAAATGAAGTAACAACATATATGGCTACCCCGTATGCCGTGGCGCTAGCATCGCAAAACGTGTGTAACGTAACGTCACCGAACGCCGCCACTTTACGAGGTATAGGTTTAGTACATAGGATGGCATATTCATTCAACAACAATGTCCCTTGGTCATTCAGGTCCTCGGGCAAACTGTCATCCCATCCTATTTTACGTCTCCAAACTTCCTGCATTAGAATCCTAGCTCTTATGGTAACGGGTAATGCTAGACCCAAAGGATCAAAAAATTGCGCAACTTTGCTCAACAAACTTCTTTTTGTGTGCGCTCCTGTCTGCTGAGCAAAAGACCTTGTTTGAAAAGTTAGTATGTCATGTTTAGGTTGCCAGATCATCCCCAAATTTCTGGACTTTTCCTGGTTAAGAGATGCCGTACCATCCACTTGTATTAAACTCTGAAGATCTTCACTATTAGTAACCCACTCGCGGAGAAATAGATGTGCATCCGCAAACAATCTGCGTGCTTGCCAGTATGCATACAACAAATCATCTTGACTATCGCTAGTACCCTGCAAATTGTCAATGTATAATCCGCGAGATAGTTTACTTGTGTCCTCATGAGTGTCAGCTAGATGTTTTCTGATTGTGGCATTTAACAAAAACTGCGAGCAAGTGGCCCCAAAGAGTACAACCCGAAAACGGTATATTATGATGGGACTTTCAGAGTCGCTAATGTCGCCGAACCAAAGAAAGCGGGTAACATCTCTATCTTCCTCCTTTAGCTTGACCATCAAGAATGCTTCTCGATGTCACTGGTATAGGCGTACTTCCCCAGCCTAAACCGCAATAGATGTTGGGACAGGTCCGACACCATGGACGGACCTGTCAACAGGCAGTCATTTAGACTGGGTTGTTGTCCTTGGTGGGCAGAACAGTCATACACCACCCGTATTGGTGTGGTGACGCTGTCTTTCTTTACCCCATGATGGGCCAGATAGTGAACCCTACCCTTCTTACACGGTTCCTTGACATCGAATCTCTATAAAGCCCCTATCCTCATAACTCCGAAATACATCGTCATACGCCTGGCGCGTGCTCGGTTCGTTAGACAATTTCCGCTGCAATGCGCGCAAGCGACCTAATGCCAAACCATAGTTGGTAGGCAGGCTTATCTCACTGTTCTTCCAGGGTAAACTAACTTTATATTGCTTGTCTGAGGCACAGTAGCACACAGACTCGTCAAACCTTTGTAGCGCAACTTCCGAGTCATAATCAGTCTCCATAGGATTAATGCCTATGTGATCCAATCTCCACAGTCGTTCCAGGTCGAACTCGGCAGCCAACTTAGGGTCACTAGGTTGGGAATCCTCCCTTCCCAACTCCTCTGCCGCGGTTTCAATGACTCTATATATCGAGACCGTGTCGACCAGGACCTTTGACTGTGTAGTATGCACCTTTCCGCTCATGCAGTATCCAAATTTAGTGGGGATTAAAATTACACCACACATCTTTTTAAATCCAGGGTATACTACTTCATAATAATGATCCACACCAAGTAGAACATGCACCTCACTCTGATTTCCCATGGGATCTGACAAGTTAACCCCCTTGCTACGTAATGCGTGTTCCACCTTCTTCACACCCACAGATACATATTCTGGTAGGGTGTCTACTACGATACAAGTCATAAAGTACCGGTTTTTACGATAGAAATATGAAATCTCCGCTATCTCGTAGTCTTGTTTATCAGTAACCCCTGTGAAGCCCTGTAATCGAAGAGTCTCAGCCCCTACGATTCGGTGCTTCAGTCCCACTAGTACGGACCTCTTTATAAAGGAACGTTGAGACCCTTGATCTAGAAGTACCCGACAAACTTTGTTACTGTCATTACCTTCCATGGGAATCTGTATTGTGGGCAATATAGTGGTGTCTTGCGTGCTACCTAGTGCCACAGTTGTAGTACCCTCATTTTTGACGTCTTTGACTTTATCTGCTGTAGGACACAACTTATCAAAGTGATGTCCTTTTCAGTGCCGACAGGGCCTTAAGTATGTAGCAGTACATTGTCCCTGCTTACCATGTTCCCCACTTAGACAACCTACACATAGCTTCAATCTTTTCGCCTGTGCTAGTTTTGTCTCATTTGTCGGGTATTTGACGCAGAAACTCCATTTATGTTTGTTGTTATATAGCTTACATAGAATCTGAGCAGGTTTCTTATACGCACCCTCTTTCTTTACTTTAGTCCCCACTGTCATGCTTACTGTTCCCCTCTTCTCCACATTCTCACTCCCTCCCGACTCATACATTCTCCCTTTGTTCAACTGTAGATTATTGATCTCCTTGCTGAACTGAGTTTTGAACTCCCCCAGTTCAAATGATCTTACCTTATCAAGTATTGCTATAGGAAGCTTCTGACGCAAGATAATAACTATCATTTCCTGCGTGGTAAGCCCTAGGGTGTCTAGCGATCGAGTATGGCACTCCATATTTGCCCTGAAGTTTGTCAACTCATCAACCTTATACTGTGGTTCTGCGAGCCCCAACAAGGCAACGACATGGGCCATCTTCAACTGCTCTCTATCCCCGTATGTGGACTCTAATAAGTGTACCGCTTCAAGATAACTACCACCCACTACTGCAAAACCCTCTATTAAATGTAAGGCCTCTCCTTCCATTTGTCCCTTCAGATAGTGAAACTTGCGGACATTATCCAAAGAGGATTCATGAACCGTAGATCGAAATATGTCCCAGAAAGCTAACCACTCGGTTAACTTGCCCCCAAATGTAGGAAGATTGAGCTTTGGGAGGTGTACAGTATGTTTTGGGTCAGCCCTTCTATGGGCCTCATTATCGCCTCCCTTCTTACTTGCGACAGCACGCTGTAATAGGCGCTTCGCTCTAAAGACAGGTTCGTCATAGAGGGCGCGACTATCACACTCTGCAACTATCTCTTCCTCCTCTATCATGTCAGCCACAATCACCTCACTCAGAGCCGTAATACGACCGTGGGTAGCCTGGACGTTATCTAATCTAGCCTCCAATTCCTCTAGTTCAGCAGTAGTGATGAAAGTGTTTAAGTCCACAATTAGCCTATTTATTACTCCCCGAAGTCCCGCCCTTTGATTTTTAGGGGCTTTGATCAGCACCCCACTAGACGGTGTCTCTTTATCGTTTTTATCCATTTTGCATGTGAGCCTATAGGCTATGTATCTAAATATTACGTTACAAAGACAACGGCCAAATAATAGTCTAATTAAGAGACGCCAACCGGCGGACTTCTATGTTATGGAGAAAAAATAGTACACTAAATAGCAATACCTCCTAATGGATCCTATTGAACAAGAAAAAATGTTAGGTCAGGTCATATGTCACAGGAAGTCTGAAACGGAAAAGAAAATTATTGGGGAAAGATGATGGGTGGGATGCAGAACTTGGGCAGGTGCAACGATGTGACCCTGCATTCCGGCTCTAACCATCGCTTGGCTAGCCTTGCCAGTTTATCATAGAATTGTTCCTGCATCCTGTTATATGTTCCCTTGTTCATTGCCTTAAAATCCCTTACTGGTAGCTAATTCCCGGGACTGGGCACCAATGTGGTAAACTATCAATGGAAGTCAAATATTACTAAGCTATAATGAATCAAATAAAATCAATCTAAATGAAAACTACTCTATATCTAAATTGAATTCAATCTGAAACAAGCTAATTTATATCCAAAGGTCTCACATAATAAATGTATATAATTATAGGGTAAGGTTATAAGGGTTAATATTAGCCAGGAATTAACTCACCAATAGTTCCACGTGGCAATGGGGCAAGGGAGAACGTTTTACCCAATATGGCGGTGGACAATGGGGAACGAGACTTCGGTCCCAAGACACGAGTCAAGTTAAAGAAAGAATAAATGATTACATGGGAATGGACATGATTATTATAATTTATGCTTATCTATCAGTCAGTCATGATGTCGATGAGAGCGTCGTGATGGTGTAGTTGTGTGTATTGCTGTATGTGTATTGTGATTAGAGGCACAAAAGCACGATCAACTGAGGGCGGAAAATTAGATGTTAACTGGTTGGTGTTCGTGAAGGCTCTGGCGTACCTCAAAAGCACACCTTGCTGCCTTGGCAAACCGCCAGGAGCCCAAATTATCGTACCGCATTTAGGTTGCTCTATACGATAAATTATATTAATATATACGATAAATTCATATATACTACATAAGACCATGGCAATATTGCTTAATAGCATATTAGGCCTTTTATAACTTAACTTATTTACAATCTTATAATATACGATCTACTCGTCCTACGTCGTGCTGTAGGAGAGATCGTGACGTCACAGAGATCACAAAAGAGTCATATTCTATCGTATTTATACGATAACCTTCATGTTTAGTTTACTATTTCATATACATTTCCTCCTCTAGATATTAGCATATACAAATACCATCCCCATGCCTCCACACCGGCTGTTCCAGCACTGCTTCGATTCACTAAATTCCCACTACCGGTTCAGTGATTTCAGATTCCTGGTTTGCTCAGACTTTTCTATAAATCTTTGCCTTGATCTTGTGCATGTTTTTGTTTGGTTCTTCTGGCTTTGTGGTTGCCATCCAAATGTATACGTTTTTTCCCGTTATACTGTAGTTGTTGTTGATTGTTGTTATTGTCGCAGGTGCAGCAACTGTTGCCCTTTATAGATGTCATGTTTTGGTTCATCCTGTTAGTTTTTTAATCCTAATGGCATTTTTTGTTGATCACATGTTATACTCATCGTGTTCCTAACCAATTTCAAAATATACCACTCTACATTTTCCAGCCTTGCCTCCTATATTTATCGTCTGCTGCCGATCTTGATTGAACGCCATTTTCCCTTAGCCTTACGTACCCTTCTTTATGATTCTCTGACATGTTTTCCTTTTCCGTGTTGCTCTGATATCAGTGTAATGTCACGCATATTTTCAAATACCTTCAATTGTCCACTAATCTTGACGCATTATGTTCTTGAGCCTCTTGGTTTCTTCGATTATTCTCTTCCCATCATTTCAAATATTCACTATGTGTTACTTAGCTTGCATAGCCTATTTATCCAAATATCTTTTCAAATGTCATCCTTTCCATAGTTTTACTTTCCACAAGTTCCATCATTCACCATACATATCCCGATTCCTTACTCTCCCCGTAACTCTCCAACGTTCACATATCACCTTACTTCCTCCAGTTCCCGTTCCCTATGTATAGAATAGACCTATGGAAACAATGATTGATGCGTTAGGGCTAACTTACCGAAAATTTCAGAAACACGAATGAAAAAAAGGGAAGTGACAAAATCTTCGTACACTAGGTTCCTTTTCAGCTAGCAGTAATTAGGAACGTTGTGATTTATCAACTGAGGAGGTTAACCCATTCAGTATCGGTGACATGTTTATATGTATTGTATTTCAGCTACGTTTAAAATATTTCATGAAGGTAAGGAAGTATATATTGCAGCTAAAGGGATTAATTGTGTCTGTAGTTTTCTCTTATTTTAAGGCGTAAAGTCCTTGCTAAGCTTAATAAAATCGTCTAATAATAGCCAGAATAGAATGGTATGGATTTCATCCGTACTGAAGGGTTAAATTGTGAGAATCGTGCAATATGCAGCAATACTGTATTCTAGTATGGGTAACTCACCCTCCAATTCGAAATGGTAAAGTCATGGACGCGAAAAAAATCAATGTGAAGCTTATCGTACACTCCCGACTTCACCCAAAACCTACAGCTCCCAGTCAAGACCATGTTACTCTATTAGTAATTCATCACAATAATACCGCCTTCTCGAATAGTAAAGTCTAGCAAGGAAAACGTAGGGCACGAGATCTCATTTACGCAAGATACTTGTTCTCGCCTTCAGCCACACGGCTATCCGGCGTTAAAGATGGAGTGTTGCAAGAGGAAGAAGATCAAAGGAAGCAATGGGAAGGCCATGAACGCAGCCGGATCCCTTACCCTCTATGCATGCGCGAAAAAGTAGTCCCCTTGGCCCCGCACCGCGGCCCAACCGCGTTTAAATGCCTTCAAAACCGTTTCTGCCAGGTCGCTCCATAGGTCAGTCGGGTTAGAGCTCCCGCCCGTGACACTGATCCAGTGTTCGATCCCACTCGGATCTAGTGTATATATATTTGTTATTGGTTATGTTATTATATTATTATATTAGGGTTAGGTTTAAGTTAGGTTAATCTAATCTAATATTTGTACATTTTGGGCAGTGGGCGGGGCCAAGGGGGCTTACATTTTCACGCATGCCAGATGTTAAGGATCAGGCTGCGTAAATGGCCTCCCAAATGTGACACCTGAGTGAACACTTACAAATGTGGCACCAGTATTTAAAAAAAGTCCTCCACGGAAAAAAAAGGCAGTATGTAGAAACTCACGGAATAGTGGATCTGATGAATTAGGTCATGGCAAACTGGCAGGAGGTAAATAGTTTGCGGGTGTCGCTAATATAGGAAGAGTTAGTAATTTGATACTGATAGTTTGGCTCTACAAACAGATCTAGATACACTACACAAATGACCAGTAAAATGGCAAATGAAGTCCAATGTAGATACATGTAGTATATTAAAATTTGGGAAATCAATGGAAAATACAGGTTGTACATTAGTTAGCATAAATATAAATTAAACAGATTTGGGAGTCATCGCCAGCAGTGATCTGTCACCAAGAAATCAAAGCATCTGTGTCCGAACTAAGGCAAACAAAGTTCTTTGACTTGGATTTATATCTAGAAGAATGGGTAACAGAACAGCAGAGGTAATCTTGAAAATTTAACTAGCATTAGTGAGGCCACATATTGATTATGCTGTACTATGTTGAAGTCTTTATTACAAAATGGATGTAGATTCCTTGAAGGCACTACAGTACAACGAATAATAACATATGTGACCCATTATATTAGAAGACTTCCATGTAAAGTGAGACGTCTACCAGCGTGGGCAGAATCGCCTCTCGTTAGCCACTAGCGCTCGCCAGGGACATCGAAATGGGTTACAGTTATCCGAGAATGTTGTTCTTTCTTTCCTTGTGCTCGCATTGTCACAGACAGTCCAGTGGTGGTCTTTGTTTTCGTCTGTGACAACGGGAAGTATTTTATATCATTAGTAGAATATAAGATGCATGGTGTAAAGTTAAGGAGAAAGAGCGATAGAGGCAGCGTGGTGGTAGTATGTGCGTGTGTATGTATGTGCTGCCTCCCTCGCTAGGAGGAGTTTTCCCGCTCGCGCACGGGCTTTCCCGCGCCCTTGATTGGCTGGCGGATCCTGGCGCGTTCTAGGGGCCTGCTGCCTTGTGGCGTCTCGGCCCATGTTGGCCGACCATCGCGCCCTTGCCGGCTCCTGTGTGGCTTGCCTCCTACATGAGGGTCCACAGGAGCTGTTCTCCTCGGGACAGGCTAGGCGCGCGTGCTTCTAACATCCCTATGCATACTCTCTCCCGATCACCCCCTTTACCACTGTCTCTCTCTGACCTTCTTCTTTTCCATTGCTTCTCATCTTTATTCAATTACTTATCCCCTTGGGTTCTGCATATGGTTTCCATAGCCGGCCATTGTATTGCATGCGCCGTCCTCAGAGATATTTACATGTACTTAGAATAGGTTTGAGGGTTCATAGTTAGTAGAGGTTGGGAACTGAGTGTGTCTCCATTATTGATTTAGTGTTTCTGCTCTTTTATTTAATGCTAGTCTGGGATAAGGTAACTGTAGTCGTTGTCTCCGATGTGTGTATAGTTTGCTTATACCTACACGACTTCGACCGGTCCTGTGGTAGCCTGTGTTGTCTTTTCGCTTGCGTCCTTTGCGAGTGCAGCATTGTGTTGACTGAGGGTTTTGGCCTGTTCCAGTTCCACACTTTGCTGCCTCTTTGTTTGTCTTTAGAGGGTCGCCAGGGTAGAACCAGATACTTGTGATCTGGATCTATCAAGAGAGCACCCTAGTCAATTAACGTAACTTAAAGGATGCAGTCTTAAGGACATCGCTAGGCTACGAGCCTGTGTTGCTCAACCACAGTTCCTTACATGGAGTATTCCAGCTAGACATTATTAATCGAGTAGACACTTATTAGTATTTAATATAAGCTCTTTGATATGTACGCATTATTATTCACAGCATTTATTACTCTAGGTTGTTGTTGACTTGCACAACCATAGCAGACTGTTTCTTTGATGAGGGAGTACTTCTTTTAGTGTCGAGCATTGCTACCATTGCGCATTTATAATATTCTCGTGTCAGTTAACATTATATGTCCTATCTTTTAGTGTATTCCATTTACATGTGTGGTGTCCTGCCTCCTGCCTTTATATAGTTTAAGATACGAGCATCTTATGAGCATCAGACTTTCTTCAGAAGTTTCCAGGTCTATGCTGTAGGACTATACTTCACTTTCTTTCAGATAGGAGTGAAGAGTTTATTGTTATTAGAGTAACTGTATTGAAGCATCTTTTTATTGTATTAAATCTTGCCGTGATTTAATTGATCTTTCCATAGATTCCTTTTTATGCATTTTAACGTAACTTGCATCTTGTTTGTTATCAGGCTATACCAGTGTGGGTTAGCCTGAAGTAGAGTACATTTATGCCCAGTTAAGGATACTCCGTTATCGCAGATTAACTCTGGAGGGTATAGGTGTTTTTGTTTGCCGGCATATAAGTTCGAGGGTTTGGATTTAGCGTACCGTTGTTGCATAGTGCCCTATTACTAGTCCAATCATTAAGTGCCATTGTTTTATTCGTAGCCCCGGTCATAACAAATGGCGACCTTGCCTAGTATCTTATCTTAGTCGTCATACCAAATGAACTAAGAAATAATTGCAGGATTTTTGGACATTTGTTTTTGGAGGAATATTTTGGACACATTGGATTTTTTTTGGGCAACGTAGTATAGCACTTGAGTTGTCTTCAAGCATGTTTTTGAGTGAATAGTGCTACATGAGAGTTTAGGTACTTTTTTTTTATAAACGTTGAGAATTTTCGGTGGACACTATGTCGAACGACGGATCAGTGCACAGTGAGGACACAGTATGGGAAGCAGGCTCTGAGGTGCAGAAGCTGGGTTTGTTAGAAAGCATTAGAGTAGTAACTAGTGAGGAGGATGCAAGGAAGTTTCTGGATGCCTATTACTGTTGACCGGGTGTCGGGGATTGATCGGTATGGTCTCCAGTGTTTGGCCACGGTCATGGGGTATGTTGGCACTAGCAGCATGACGAGAAGTGACCTGGTGGCCTGTGTGCTCGGTGGGGTGCGTGGTGCTTCGGGTGGAGCTGGGAGCTGGGGCACCTTCGGCCCAGCCCCCATCCCACTCGACTCCTACCATGGCACCCCTCGGGCTCCGGAGCCGGGTACGTTCCCGCAGGCCGATAGTCATTGGCAGCGTGGTTTGCCCCTGGGTGGATCACTGGGTGGGTCTCCAATTGTTGCATCTCCTCCTCCTCAAGGTTTAACTCCAGATATGATCCTCCAGCTTGAGATGGCTAAGATGGCTAAGCAGCAGGAATACCAGCTTGAGATGGCTAAGATTCAGGCTGAGGAGAGAAAGGCCATGTACTGTGCAGACATAGAGCTTGAGAAGTCTCGGGTGGAGTCGACAGGGCAGCGTCTCGGTTCTGGGAATCGAGGTCTTGATCAGTCTTTATCGCACCTTCTTAAGTTAGTCCCTGCATTTGACGAGTCGGGTGTCACCGAGTTTTTCCTGCGTTTTGAGAAGAAGTGCCGGGAGCACCAATGGCCCGAGGTTAAGTGGGCAGCCCTTGTTTCCTCTAGGTTGGTTGGCAAAGGTCTTAAGGCATATGATGTGTTGCCCTTGGAGTCTTGCATCGATTATGAGGTATTGAAGGAAGCTGTTCTGCGGGCGTACGAGTTTACAACCAGAGACATATAGGTTGAAGTTTCGGGGTGTTACGAAGGGTCGTGAGTGCACTTTTCTAGAACATGCCCGGGAACTCTCTGATGCTTTGAGAAATTGGCTGAGGTCAGAGAAGGTGACGACGTTCGAAGAGCTTGAGCAGTTAGTCCTTCTAGAGCAATTTTTTAAATGCACAGGCGGCGACCTGACTTTGAACCTCAAAGAGAAACAACCTAAAAACTCTACAAAAGGCAGCTGAGTTGGCTGACCTGAGAGTATCGCTGATTCATGGGTGCGGGTCTGCACAACGGACCAATGCAGTTAACAAGGGGCGCAACACTCCACCCCCCCGAGTCAGTGATGCAACATTTAATAACGAAAGTAAGAGCAATGATACTAATTTTGATCACAAACCAAAAACCGTCCCGTTTAAGAAAGGTCAGGGCCCTTCCCCACCTCAGGGGAAGTCCAAGGGTGAAGTAGAGTGTTTTAGGTGTCATAATAAGGGGCATTTTGCACGTTCCTGCCCTAGTAACCAACCTACAGCAGTCGTGTCTTTGGCTAGCAACATTTGGGGTGTCTCTGAGGTCTTCTGCATTTACCCGGGGTGATATGTCAGATGCGGGGGCACAGCCAGTGAAGGAGTGTCCGGAAGGCTCGAAACCTGTCCGCGATGCTTTTTGCGACCATAGAGGGCGTGGCTGCGTGAGTTGGGCTGGTTGCAAGCATGGGTTGGAGTTGTTGCGTGATACAGGTGCATCCCAGACTCTGATGAAAAACTTTACAGGCCAACCTATAAACGCGGCACGGGTAGTTGTGGTGCAGGGTATTAATGCTACACGGTCATACCCGTTGGTTCGAGTGGAGCTGGAGGTTGATGGTGTGACACGAGAGATAGATGTTGGAATCATAGAGAGACTGCCAGTAGAGGGCGTCGACCTTCTTCTCGGCAACGACTTTGCGGTGCCTACTTCTGAGGTTCCACCCTTAGTCGCTGCCGAGAGGGCGGCCGACGTGAGTAGGGAGGGGCAGAAGTTGGTCGAGAGGTGTCAATTACAGCAGATGGCATGTGTTGACACCCGATCTCGTGCATCTAAGGTGTCACAGCCTATTCCTCAGTCTCTAGACCAGCGGAGGAACGGTCGGAAGGAGAAAGCTAAAGTTGGGAGTACTTTTATGAGTTTTGATCCAGCGGCTCTTCTTGGCGACTCAGTATTAGGACCAGAGATGAGCTCCGGAGTGGCCCCAGAACCTGTCCCGCCTAGGGACATGGTAGGGCGTGATGGCACTCCGCAACAGAGTAGTTCCCAGGTGGAGGAGAGTTGTGGGAACTGGGCTATTGATCTCGAGGACGGGGAGGCATGTCATGTGAACCTGTTAAAGGAGTTTGTGAGGCAACCACCTGAGCAGCCTACTGTCCCTATGTTGGTCTGCAGCGGCCAAGGTGGAGAAGGAGAGGGGGGCAGTGGAGCTCAGGTGGAGGAGAGATGGGATTGTCATGTCTCGGCGGAGCAGTGGGCGGGGGACACAAGTCTGGTGGCTGTGGAAGCGCTAGAGCACCTGCCTGAGCAGCAGTGTGCAGCGCTCCAGCACCGGCTCGGTCCATACCCCACTGGTCGTGCCAAGCACCCAGGCCTCACAACTCATGCTGTGCACGAGGTTCCGCTGGCAGGTCACTTGAGTGTGGGTAGACCGTTGGCCTCGTTGTTTCAGTGGTTCAAGGTGGGTGACGAGGCTTTGGCATGGGTGTCAGGTCAGGGTCGACACATGGCTGCCAAGGGTGGTGGTCAGAATGAGGACATTGAGCAGATTGGTGAGGTTGGCTGTGGAGTGGATGCGCCCGGTCGTCGCATAGCCTCCCAATGCTGCTCTAGTAATATGCAACAGCCCTACCATAGACCGACTGTATCTGGCCATGTCGCTGAAGGCGGTGCTGCTGCGCAGGCAGATGTACTCGCAAGGAATGCGGGGGTCCGCATGTACGGTATCGGCGGGGAAGCCTTAGCAATTATGAACTATGGGAGTGACTGCACAGGTGGTACTGATTGTCCCTCTCATGACCTGGCTGTTCTAGGGACAAAGGTGGAGAAGGAGGGAGGACTATTGTTTAGTAGCTGCGGTCTCGGGTTGGTTGTGGGAGGGCACTAGGCATGTTGTTCTTCGAGATAAGTTGCAACCTCTTGTTCCTAAGTGCCAAGAGAAGTTGTTTACTAGGCTGTGGCAGTACATCTGCATGTTTGTTGCTTCTCCAGGCCTGATGTACGGAGTAGAATCCGACATGGAGGCTGGAGACAGTGCAAGGCTCAAGTTAATTCCCTACCGTATAAATCCTGCTCGACAGCCTGTTGTGAAAGCAGAGCTAGACTACATATGGAAAAAGGGTCTGAGGGATAAGGGATATCGTGAGTGATCGTTGCCAGTGAGTTTGCAACCTGAGTTGAGTGGCAAGATCCGTGTGTATGTTGATTGCAAGAGTGTGGGTGCATTATCCCTGACAGACGCCTATCCATTACCTAGAGTTGACGACACCATAGACCGCATCGGGGCTGCCTCATTTATCACGAAGGTAGAACTAGTGAAAGGTTATTGGCAGGTCCCGTTGCCGGAGAGAGCGAAGAGAAGTGCCAGTCTTGTGATGAACTGGGCAGTTTATCAGTGCCAGGTGTTGTTTTGCTGCCGGAACACAAGTTGGATGTGTGGCATGTTAAGGGCACTGATAATGTTTTGGCTGATTGTTTGTCACGGGAGGGTATGTTTGCAGGAGAACCCTCGCCGTTCGGTCAGTGTGTGTTTGAGAGTGGAGAAAAAACCAGGCTTGCCCCTATAGAGCAGCCGTCAAAAACAACATTAAAATTAAATACAAAAATTCACATAAAACTCTTTCTTTTTTATAGTTAATTGTAAGTTGCCAATTTTATAGCTAAAGTCCTAAGTTGAACCTGTCTTTCACTTAGTAGGCTGGGCTCTGTGAAGCTCGCTCAGGGAGCATAGCAGGCTAAATTATACTATTATGTTTGCGAGGGGTTATAAGATTTTATTTATGTTAATATGTTGTTTTATATAAGAATTGAGCTTTGCATTTCATTTCTGGTGGAGTGGCTAGGTGTGGCGGGTCTTGTCGGCATTCTGCCTTGTCAGATATGGTGCTCGCCTAATGTTGAGCATCCTATATCTTGGGCGGGGTGTGACGTCTACCAGCGTGGGCAGAATCGCCTCTCGTTAGCCACTAGCGCTCGCCAGGGACATCGAAATGGGTTACAGTTATCCGAGAATGTTGTTCTTTCTTTCCTTGTGCTCGCATTGTCACAGACAGTCCAGTGGTGGTCTTTGTTTTCGTCTGTGACAACGGGAAGTATTTTATATCATTAGTAGAATATAAGATGCATGGTGTAAAGTTAAGGAGAAGAGCGATAGAGGCAGCGTGGTGGTAGTATGTGCGTGTGTATGTATGTGCTGCCTCCCTTGCTAGGAGGAGTTTTCCCGCTCGCGCACGGGGCTTTCCCGCGCCTTGATTGGCTGGCGGATCCTGGCGCGTTCTAGGGGCCTGCTGCCTTGTGGCGTCTCGGCCCATGTTGGCCGACCATCGCGCCCTTGCCGGCTCCTGTGTGGCTTGCCTCCTACATGAGGGTCCACAGGAGCTGTTCTCCTCGGGACAGGCTAGGCGCGTGCTTCTAACATCCCTATGCATACTCTCTCCCGATCACCCCCTTTACCACTGTCTCTCTCTCTGACCTTCTTCTTTTCCATTGCTTCTCATCTTTATTCAATTACTTATCCCCTTGGGTTCTGCATATGGTTTCCATAGCCGGCCATTGTATTGCATGCGCCGTCCTCAGAGATATTTACATGTACTTAGAATAGGTTTGAGGGTTCATAGTTAGTAGAGGTTGGGAACTGAGTGTCTCCATTATTGATTTAGTGTTTCTGCTCTTTTATTTAATGCTAGTCTGGGATAAGGTAACTGTAGTCGTTGTCTCCGATGTGTGTATAGTTTGCTTATACCTACACGACTTCGACCGGTCCTGTGGTAGCCTGTGTTGTCTTTTCGCTTGCGTCCTTTGCGAGTGCAGCATTGTGTTGACTGAGGGTTTTGGCCTGTTCCAGTTCCACACTTTGCTGCCTCTTTGTTTGTCTTTAGAGGGTCGCCAGGGTAGAACCAGATACTTGTGATCTGGATCTATCAAGAGAGCACCCTAGTCAATTAACGTAACTTAAAGGATGCAGTCTTAACCCTTAATTAGCGGCGAGCAACATAAGTCGAGTTAAAAAAAGCTGGACTATGTGGCGGCGCTCGACATAACTCGAGTGGCAATTTCAGCACGTAATGTGGCTGAGAGAGAGAGACAAGTGGTGGCAGGAGACTAGCGAGCGTATGACTGCTCCAGACCACCGCGGCGAACCTACTGACACAAATCTCAGCTCCCTCCTCCCTCTCTCACTCGCTACATACTCAATTATGTACTGAAAGTACCGAATTACCTGCTTTTTGCACTCGCGTTGCACGGTTATTGCAAGAAAACTATCCATCATACAAGGATCGTTATGGTGTCATTCGAAAGCTCTGTTTATGCCCTTTCAGGGATAGGTACTTGTTTTACGTTCTGGGTCTTATTTAGGCATGAAAATGATCACGTAAACAGCCCTATTTTGGCTAAAAACACCCCGCTGTGCGGTACACATAAATAAACCGCATAGGCCGCTCGTAAGGTGTTAAGGACATCGCTAGGCTACGAGCCTGTGTTGCTCAACCACAGTTCCTTACATGGAGTATTCCAGCTAGACATTATTAATCGAGTAGACACTTATTAGTATTTAATATAAGCTCTTTGATATGTACGCATTATTATTCACAGCATTTATTACTCTAGGTTGTTGTTGACTTGCACAACCATAGCAGACTGTTTCTTTGATGAGGGAGTACTTCTTTTAGTGTCGAGCATTGCTACCATTGCGCATTTATAATATTCTCGTGTCAGTTAACATTATATGTCCTATCTTTTAGTGTATTCCATTTACATGTGTGGTGTCCTGCCTCCTGCCTTTATATAGTTTAAGATACGAGCATCTTATGAGCATCAGACTTTCTTCAGAAGTTTCCAGGTCTATGCTGTAGGACTATACTTCACTTTCTTTCAGATAGGAGTGAAGAGTTTATTGTTATTTAGAGTAACTGTATTGAAGCATCTTTTTATTGTATTAAATCTTGCCGTGATTTAATTGATCTTTCCATAGATTCCTTTTTATGCATTTTAACGTAACTTGCATCTTGTTTGTTATCAGGCTATACCAGTGTGGGTTAGCCTGAAGTAGAGTACATTTATGCCCAGTTAAGGATACTCCGTTATCGCAGATTAACTCTGGAGGGTATAGGTGTTTTTGTTTGCCGGCATATAAGTTCGAGGGTTTGGATCTAGCGTACCGTTGTTGCATAGTGCCCTATTACTAGTCCAATCATTAAGTGCCATTGTTTTATTCGTAGCCCCGGTCATAACAAATGGCGACCTTGCCTAGTATCTTATCTTAGTCGTCATACCAAATGAACTAAGAAATAATTGCAGGATTTTTGGACATTTGTTTTTTTGAGGAATATTTTGGACACATTGGATTTTTTTTGGGCAACGTAGTATAGCACTTGAGTTGTCTTCAAGCATGTTTTTGAGTGAATAGTGCTACATGAGAGTTTAGGTACTTTTTTTTTTTATAAACGTTGAGAATTTTCGGTGGACACTATGTCGAACGACGGATCAGTGCACAGTGAGGACACAGTATGGGAAGCAGGCTCTGAGGTGCAGAAGCTGGGTTTGTTAGAAAGCATTAGAGTAGTAACTAGTGAGGAGGATGCAAGGAAGTTTCTGGATGCCTATTACTGTTGACCGGGTGTCGGGGATTGATCGGTATGGTCTCCAGTGTTTGGCCACGGTCATGGGGTATGTTGGCACTAGCAGCATGACGAGAAGTGACCTGGTGGCCTGTGTGCTCGGTGGGATGCGTGGTGCTTCGGGTGGAGCTGGAGCTGGGGCACCTTCGGCCCAGCCCCCATCCCACTCGACTCCTACCATGGCACCCCCTCGGGCTCCGGAGCCGGGTACGTTCCCGCAGGCCGATAGTCATTGGCAGCGTGGTTTGCCCCTGGGTGGATCACTGGGTGGGTCTCCAATTGTTGCATCTCCTCCTCCTCAAGGTTTAACTCCAGATATGATCCTCCAGCTTGAAATGGCTAAGATGGCTAAGCAGCAGGAATACCAGCTTGAGATGGCTAAGATTCAGGCTGAGGAGAGAAAGGCCATGTACTGTGCAGACATAGAGCTTGAGAAGTCTCGGGTGGAGTCGACAGGGCAGCGTCTCGGTTCTGGGAATCGAGGTCTTGATCAGTCTTTATCGCACCTTCTTAAGTTAGTCCCTGCATTTGACGAGTCGGGTGTCACCGAGTTTTTCCTGCGTTTTGAGAAGAAGTGCCGGGAGCACCAATGGCCCGAGGTTAAGTGGGCAGCCCTTGTTTCCTCTAGGTTGGTTGGCAAAGGTCTTAAGGCATATGATGCGTTGCCCTTGGAGTCTTGCATCGATTATGAGGTATTGAAGGAAGCTGTTCTGCGGGCGTACGAGTTACAACCAGAGACATATAGGTTGAAGTTTCGGGGTGTTACGAAGGGTCGTGAGTGCACTTTTCTAGAACATGCCCGGGAACTCTCTGATGCTTTGAGAAATTGGCTGAGGTCAGAGAAGGTGACGACGTTCGAAGAGCTTGAGCAGTTAGTCCTTCTAGAGCAATTTTTTAAATGCACAGGCGGCGACCTGACTTTGAACCTCAAAGAGAAACAACCTAAAACTCTACAAAAGGCAGCTGAGTTGGCTGACCTGAGAGTATCGCTGATTCATGGGTGCGGGTCTGCACAACGGACCAATGCAGTTAACAAGGGGCGCAACACTCCACCCCCCCGAGTCAGTGATGCAACATTTAATAACGAAAGTAAGAGCAATGATACTAATTTTGATCACAAACCAAAAAACCGTCCCGTTTAAGAAAGGTCAGGGCCCTTCCCCACCTCAGGGGAAGTCCAAGGGTGAAGTAGAGTGTTTTAGGTGTCATAATAAGGGGCATTTTGCACGTTCCTGCCCTAGTAACCAACCTACAGCAGTCGTGTCTTTGGCTAGCAACATTTGGGGTGTCTCTGAGGTCTTCTGCATTTACCCGGGGTGATATGTCAGATGCGGGGGCACAGCCAGTGAAGGAGTGTCCGGAAGGCTCGAAACCTGTCCGCGATGCTTTTTGCGACCATAGAGGGCGTGGCTGCGTGAGTTGGGCTGGTTGCAAGCATGGGTTGGAGTTGTTGCGTGATACAGGTGCATCCCAGACTCTGATGAAAAACTTTACAGGCCAACCTATAAACGCGGCACGGGTAGTTGTGGTGCAGGGTATTAATGCTACACGGTCATACCCGTTGGTTCGAGTGGAGCTGGAGGTTGATGGTGTGACACGAGAGATAGATGTTGGAATCATAGAGAGACTGCCAGTAGAGGGCGTCGACCTTCTTCTCGGCAACGACTTTGCGGTGCCTACTTCTGAGGTTCCACCCTTAGTCGCTGCCGAGAGGGCGGCCGACGTGAGTAGGGAGGGGCAGAAGTTGGTCGAGAGGTGTCAATTACAGCAGATGGCATGTGTTGACACCCGATCTCGTGCATCTAAGGTGTCACAGCCTATTCCTCAGTCTCTAGACCAGCGGAGGAACGGTCGGAAGGAGAAAGCTAAAGTTGGGAGTACTTTTATGAGTTTTGATCCAGCGGCTCTTCTTGGCGACTCAGTATTAGGACCAGAGATGAGCTCCGGAGTGGCCCCAGAACCTGTCCCGCCTAGGGACATGGTAGGGCGTGATGGCACTCCGCAACAGAGTAGTTCCCAGGTGGAGGAGAGTTGTGGGAACTGGGCTATTGATCTCGAGGACGGGGAGGCATGTCATGTGAACCTGTTAAAGGAGTTTGTGAGGCAACCACCTGAGCAGCCTACTGTCCCTATGTTGGTCTGCAGCGGCCAAGGTGGAGAAGGAGAGGGGGGCAGTGGAGCTCAGGTGGAGGAGAGATGGGATTGTCATGTCTCGGCGGAGCAGTGGGCGGGGGACAAGTCTGGTGGCTGTGGAAGCGCTAGAGCACCTGCCTGAGCAGCAGTGTGCAGCGCTCCAGCACCGGCTCGGTCCATACCCCACTGGTCGTGCCAAGCACCCAGGCCTCACAACTCATGCTGTGCACGAGGTTCCGCTGGCAGGTCACTTGAGTGTGGGTAGACCGTTGGCCTCGTTGTTTCAGTGGTTCAAGGTGGGTGACGAGGCTTTGGCATGGGTGTCAGGTCAGGGTCGACACATGGCTGCCAAGGGTGGTGGTCAGAATGAGGACATTGAGCAGATTGGTGAGGTTGGCTGTGGAGTGGATGCGCCCGGTCGTCGCATAGCCTCCCAATGCTGCTCTAGTAATATGCAACAGCCCTACCATAGACCGACTGTATCTGGCCATGTCGCTGAAGGCGGTGCTGCTGCGCAGGCAGATGTACTCGCAAGGAATGCGGGGGTCCGCATGTACGGTATCGGCGGGGAAGCCTTAGCAATTATGAACTATGGGAGTGACTGCACAGGTGGTACTGATTGTCCCTCTCATGACCTGGCTGTTCTAGGGACAAAGATGGAGAAGGAGGGAGACTATAGTTTAGTAGCTGCGGTCTCGGGTTGGTTGTGGGAGGGCACTAGGCATGTTGTTCTTCGAGATAAGTTGCAACCTCTTGTTCCTAAGTGCCAAGAGAAGTTGTTTACTAGGCTGTGGCAGTACATCTGCATGTTTGTTGCTTCTCCAGGCCTGATGTACGGAGTAGAATCCGACATGGAGGCTGGAGACAGTGCAAGGCTCAAGTTAATTCCCTACCGTATAAATCCTGCTCGACAGCCTGTTGTGAAAGCAGAGCTAGACTACATATGGAAAAAGGGTCTGAGGGATAAGGGATATCGTGAGTGATCGTTGCCAGTGAGTTTGCAACCTGAGTTGAGTGGCAAGATCCGTGTGTATGTTGATTGCAAGAGTGTGGGTGCATTATCCCTGACAGACGCCTATCCATTACCTAGAGTTGACGACACCATAGACCGCATCGGGGCTGCCTCATTTATCACGAAGGTAGAACTAGTGAAAGGTTATTGGCAGGTCCCGTTGCCGGAGAGAGAGCGAAGAGAAGTGCCAGTCTTGTGATGAACTGGGCAGTTTATCAGTGCCAGGTGTTGTTTTGCTGCCGGAACACAAGTTGGATGTGTGGCATGTTAAGGGCACTGATAATGTTTTGGCTGATTGTTTGTCACGGGAGGGTATGTTTGCAGGAGAACCCTCGCCGTTCGGTCAGTGTGTGTTTGAGAGTGGAGAAAAAACCAGGCTTGCCCCTATAGAGCAGCCGTCAAAAACAACATTAAAATTAAATACAAAAATTCACATAAAACTCTTTCTTTTTTATAGTTAATTGTAAGTTGCCAATTTTATAGCTAAAGTCCTAAGTTGAACCTGTCTTTCACTTAGTAGGCTGGGCTCTGTGAAGCTCGCTCAGGGAGCATAGCAGGCTAAATTATACTATTATGTTTGCGAGGGGTTATAAGATTTTATTTATGTTAATATGTTGTTTTATATAAGAATTGAGCTTTGCATTTCATTTCTGGTGGAGTGGCTAGGTGTGGCGGGTCTTGTCGGCATTCTGCCTTGTCAGATATGGTGCTCGCCTAATGTTGAGCATCCTATATCTTGGGCGGGGTGTGACGTCTACCAGCGTGGGCAGAATCGCCTCTCGTTAGCCACTAGCGCTCGCCAGGGACATCGAAATGGGTTACAGTTATCCGAGAATGTTGTTCTTTCTTTCCTTGTGCTCGCATTGTCACAGACAGTCCAGTGGTGGTCTTTGTTTTCGTCTGTGACAACGGGAAGTATTTTATATCATTAGTAGAATATAAGATGCATGGTGTAAAGTTAAGGAGAAAGAGCGATAGAGGCAGCGTGGTGGTAGTATGTGCGTGTGTATGTATGTGCTGCCTCCCTCGCTAGGAGGAGTTTTCCCGCTCGCGCACGGGCTTTCCCGCGCCCTTGATTGGCTGGCGGATCCTGGCGCGTTCTAGGGGCCTGCTGCCTTGTGGCGTCTCGGCCCATGTTGGCCGACCATCGCGCCCTTGCCGGCTCCTGTGTGGCTTGCCTCCTACATGAGGGTCCACAGGAGCTGTTCTCCTCGGGACAGGCTAGGCGCGCGTGCTTCTAACATCCCTATGCATACTCTCTCCCGATCACCCCCTTTACCACTGTCTCTCTCTCTGACCTTCTTCTTTTCCATTGCTTCTCATCTTTATTCAATTACTTATCCCCTTGGGTTCTGCATATGGTTTCCATAGCCGGCCATTGTATTGCATGCGCCGTCCTCAGAGATATTTACATGTACTTAGAATAGGTTTGAGGGTTCATAGTTAGTAGAGGTTGGGAACTGAGTGTGTCTCCATTATTGATTTAGTGTTTCTGCTCTTTTATTTAATGCTAGTCTGGGATAAGGTAACTGTAGTCGTTGTCTCCGATGTGTGTATAGTTTGCTTATACCTACACGACTTCGACCGGTCCTGTGGTAGCCTGTGTTGTCTTTTCGCTTGCGTCCTTTGCGAGTGCAGCATTGTGTTGACTGAGGGTTTTGGCCTGTTCCAGTTCCACACTTTGCTGCCTCTTTGTTTGTCTTTAGAGGGTCGCCAGGGTAGAACCAGATACTTGTGATCTGGATCTATCAAGAGAGCACCCTAGTCAATTAACGTAACTTAAAGGATGCAGTCTTAAGGACATCGCTAGGCTACGAGCCTGTGTTGCTCAACCACAGTTCCTTACATGGAGTATTCCAGCTAGACATTATTAATCGAGTAGACACTTATTAGTATTTAATATAAGCTCTTTGATATGTACGCATTATTATTCACAGCATTTATTACTCTAGGTTGTTGTTGACTTGCACAACCATAGCAGACTGTTTCTTTGATGAGGGAGTACTTCTTTTAGTGTCGAGCATTGCTACCATTGCGCATTTATAATATTCTCGTGTCAGTTAACATTATATGTCCTATCTTTTAGTGTATTCCATTTACATGTGTGGTGTCCTGCCTCCTGCCTTTATATAGTTTAAGATACGAGCATCTTATGAGCATCAGACTTTCTTCAGAAGTTTCCAGGTCTATGCTGTAGGACTATACTTCACTTTCTTTCAGATAGGAGTGAAGAGTTTATTGTTATTTAGAGTAACTGTATTGAAGCATCTTTTTATTGTATTAAATCTTGCCGTGATTTAATTGATCTTTCCATAGATTCCTTTTTATGCATTTTAACGTAACTTGCATCTTGTTTGTTATCAGGCTATACCAGTGTGGGTTAGCCTGAAGTAGAGTACATTTATGCCCAGTTAAGGATACTCCGTTATCGCAGATTAACTCTGGAGGGTATAGGTGTTTTGTTTGCCGGCATATAAGTTCGAGGGTTTGGATCTAGCGTACCGTTGTTGCATAGTGCCCTATTACTAGTCCAATCATTAAGTGCCATTGTTTTATTCGTAGCCCCGGTCATAACAAATGGCGACCTTGCCTAGTATCTTATCTTAGTCGTCATACCAAATGAACTAAGAAATAATTGCAGGATTTTTGGACATTTGTTTTTTTGAGGAATATTTTGGACACATTGGATTTTTTTTGGGCAACGTAGTATAGCACTTGAGTTGTCTTCAAGCATGTTTTTGAGTGAATAGTGCTACATGAGAGTTTAGGTACTTTTTTTTTTATAAACGTTGAGAATTTTCGGTGGACACTATGTCGAACGACGGATCAGTGCACAGTGAGGACACAGTATGGGAAGCAGGCTCTGAGGTGCAGAAGCTGGGTTTGTTAGAAAGCATTAGAGTAGTAACTAGTGAGGAGGATGCAAGGAAGTTTCTGGATGCCTATTACTGTTGACCGGGTGTCGGGGATTGATCGGTATGGTCTCCAGTGTTTGGCCACGGTCATGGGGTATGTTGGCACTAGCAGCATGACGAGAAGTGACCTGGTGGCCTGTGTGCTCGGTGGGATGCGTGGTGCTTCGGGTGGAGCTGGAGCTGGGGCACCTTCGGCCCAGCCCCCATCCCACTCGACTCCTACCATGGCACCCCCTCGGGCTCCGGAGCCGGGTACGTTCCCGCAGGCCGATAGTCATTGGCAGCGTGGTTTGCCCCTGGGTGGATCACTGGGTGGGTCTCCAATTGTTGCATCTCCTCCTCCTCAAGGTTTAACTCCAGATATGATCCTCCAGCTTGAGATGGCTAAGATGGCTAAGCAGCAGGAATACCAGCTTGAGATGGCTAAGATTCAGGCTGAGGAGAGAAAGGCCATGTACTGTGCAGACATAGAGCTTGAGAAGTCTCGGGTGGAGTCGACAGGGCAGCGTCTCGGTTCTGGGAATCGAGGTCTTGATCAGTCTTTATCGCACCTTCTTAAGTTAGTCCCTGCATTTGACGAGTCGGGTGTCACCGAGTTTTTCCTGCGTTTTGAGAAGAAGAAGTGCCGGGAGCACCAATGGCCCGAGGTTAAGTGGGCAGCCCTTGTTTCCTCTAGGTTGGTTGGCAAAGGTCTTAAGGCATATGATGCGTTGCCCTTGGAGTCTTGCATCGATTATGAGGTATTGAAGGAAGCTGTTCTGCGGGCGTACGAGTTACAACCAGAGACATATAGGTTGAAGTTTCGGGGTGTTACGAAGGGTCGTGAGTGCACTTTTCTAGAACATGCCCGGGAACTCTCTGATGCTTTGAGAAATTGGCTGAGGTCAGAGAAGGTGACGACGTTCGAAGAGCTTGAGCAGTTAGTCCTTCTAGAGCAATTTTTTAAATGCACAGGCGGCGACCTGACTTTGAACCTCAAAGAGAAACAACCTAAAACTCTACAAAAGGCAGCTGAGTTGGCTGACCTGAGAGTATCGCTGATTCATGGGTGCGGGTCTGCACAACGGACCAATGCAGTTAACAAGGGGCGCAACACTCCACCCCCCGAGTCAGTGATGCAACATTTAATAACGAAAGTAAGAGCAATGATACTAATTTTGATCACAAACCAAAAACCGTCCCGTTTAAGAAAGGTCAGGGCCCTTCCCCACCTCAGGGGAAGTCCAAGGGTGAAGTAGAGTGTTTTAGGTGTCATAATAAGGGGCATTTTGCACGTTCCTGCCCTAGTAACCAACCTACAGCAGTCGTGTCTTTGGCTAGCAACATTTGGGGTGTCTCTGAGGTCTTCTGCATTTACCCGGGGTGATATGTCAGATGCGGGGGCACAGCCAGTGAAGGAGTGTCCGGAAGGCTCGAAACCTGTCCGCGATGCTTTTTGCGACCATAGAGGGCGTGGCTGCGTGAGTTGGGCTGGTTGCAAGCATGGGTTGGAGTTGTTGCGTGATACAGGTGCATCCCAGACTCTGATGAAAAACTTTACAGGCCAACCTATAAACGCGGCACGGGTAGTTGTGGTGCAGGGTATTAATGCTACACGGTCATACCCGTTGGTTCGAGTGGAGCTGGAGGTTGATGGTGTGACACGAGAGATAGATGTTGGAATCATAGAGAGACTGCCAGTAGAGGGCGTCGACCTTCTTCTCGGCAACGACTTTGCGGTGCCTACTTCTGAGGTTCCACCCTTAGTCGCTGCCGAGAGGGCGGCCGACGTGAGTAGGGAGGGGCAGAAGTTGGTCGAGAGGTGTCAATTACAGCAGATGGCATGTGTTGACACCCGATCTCGTGCATCTAAGGTGTCACAGCCTATTCCTCAGTCTCTAGACCAGCGGAGGAACGGTCGGAAGGAGAAAGCTAAAGTTGGGAGTTTTATGAGTTTTGATCCAGCGGCTCTTCTTGGCGACTCAGTATTAGGACCAGAGATGAGCTCCGGAGTGGCCCCAGAACCTGTCCCGCCTAGGGACATGGTAGGGCGTGATGGCACTCCGCAACAGAGTAGTTCCCAGGTGGAGGAGAGTTGTGGGAACTGGGCTATTGATCTCGAGGACGGGGAGGCATGTCATGTGAACCTGTTAAAGGAGTTTGTGAGGCAACCACCTGAGCAGCCTACTGTCCCTATGTTGGTCTGCAGCGGCCAAGGTGGAGAAGGAGAGGGGGGCAGTGGAGCTCAGGTGGAGGAGAGATGGGATTGTCATGTCTCGGCGGAGCAGTGGGCGGGGGACACAAGTCTGGTGGCTGTGGAAGCGCTAGAGCACCTGCCTGAGCAGCAGTGTGCAGCGCTCCAGCACCGGCTCGGTCCATACCCCACTGGTCGTGCCAAGCACCCAGGCCTCACAACTCCTGCTGTGCACGAGGTTCCGCTGGCAGGTCACTTGAGTGTGGGTAGACCGTTGGCCTCGTTGTTTCAGTGGTTCAAGGTGGGTGACGAGGCTTTGGCATGGGTGTCAGGTCAGGGTCGACACATGGCTGCCAAGGGTGGTGGTCAGAATGAGGACATTGAGCAGATTGGTGAGGTTGGCTGTGGAGTGGATGCGCCCGGTCGTCGCATAGCCTCCCAATGCTGCTCTAGTAATATGCAACAGCCCTACCATAGACCGACTGTATCTGGCCATGTCGCTGAAGGCGGTGCTGCTGCGCAGGCAGATGTACTCGCAAGGAATGTGGGGGTCCGCATGTACGGTATCGGCGGGGAAGCCTTAGCAATTATGAACTATGGGAGTGACTGCACAGGTGGTACTGATTGTCCCTCTCATGACCTGGCTGTTCTAGGGACAAAGGTGGAGAAGGAGGGAGACTATTGTTTAGTAGCTGCGGTCTCGGGTTGGTTGTGGGAGGGCACTAGGCATGTTGTTCTTCGAGATAAGTTGCAACCTCTTGTTCCTAAGTGCCAAGAGAAGTTGTTTACTAGGCTGTGGCAGTACATCTGCATGTTTGTTGCTTCTCCAGGCCTGATGTACGGAGTAGAATCCGACATGGAGGCTGGAGACAGTGCAAGGCTCAAGTTAATTCCCTACCGTATAAATCCTGCTCGACAGCCTGTTGTGAAAGCAGAGCTAGACTACATATGGAAAAAGGGTCTGAGGGATAAGGGATATCGTGAGTGATCGTTGCCAGTGAGTTTGCAACCTGAGTTGAGTGGCAAGATCCGTGTGTATGTTGATTGCAAGAGTGTGGGTGCATTATCCCTGACAGACGCCTATCCATTACCTAGAGTTGACGACACCATAGACCGCATCGGGGCTGCCTCATTTATCACGAAGGTAGAACTAGTGAAAGGTTATTGGCAGGTCCCGTTGCCGGAGAGAGCGAAGAGAAGTGCCAGTCTTGTGATGAACTGGGCAGTTTATCAGTGCCAGGTGTTGTTTTGCTGCCGGAACACAAGTTGGATGTGTGGCATGTTAAGGGCACTGATAATGTTTTGGCTGATTGTTTGTCACAGGAGGGTATGTTTGCAGGAGAACCCTCGCCGTTCGGTCAGTGTGTGTTTGAGAGTGGAGAAAAAACCAGGCTTGCCCCTATAGAGCAGCCGTCAAAAACAACATTAAAATTAAATACAAAAATTCACATAAAACTCTTTCTTTTTTATAGTTAATTGTAAGTTGCCAATTTTATAGCTAAAGTCCTAAGTTGAACCTGTCTTTCACTTAGTAGGCTGGGCTCTGTGAAGCTCGCTCAGGGAGCATAGCAGGCTAAATTATACTATTATGTTTGCGAGGGGTTATAAGATTTTATTTATGTTAATATGTTGTTTTATATAAGAATTGAGCTTTGCATTTCATTTCTGGTGGAGTGGCTAGGTGTGGCGGGTCTTGTCGGCATTCTGCCTTGTCAGATATGGTGCTCGCCTAATGTTGAGCATCCTATATCTTGGGCGGGGTGTGACGTCTACCAGCGTGGGCAGAATCGCCTCTCGTTAGCCACTAGCGCTCGCCAGGGACATCGAAATGGGCTATAGTTATCCGAGAATGTTGTTCTTTCTTTCCTTGTGCTCGCATTGTCACAGACAGTCCAGTGGTGGTCTTTGTTTTCGTCTGTGACAACGGGAAGTATTTTATATCATTAGTAGAATATAAGATGCATGGTGTAAAGTTAAGGAGAAAGAGCGATAGAGGCAGCGTGGTGGTAGTATGTGCGTGTGTATGTATGTGCTGCCTCCCTCGCTCGGAGGAGTTTTCCTGCTCGCGGGCTTTCCCGCGCCCTTGATTGGCTGGCGGATCCTGGCGCGTTCTAGGGGCCTGCTGCCTTGGGACGTCTCGGCCCGTGATTGGCCGACCATCGCGCCCTTGCGGGCTCCTGTGTGGCTTGCCTCCTTACATGAGGGTCCACAGGAGCTGTTCTCCTCGGGACAGGCTAGGCGCGCGTGCTTCTAACATCCCTTTGCATACTCTCTCCCGATTACCCCCTTTACCACTGTCTCTCTCTCTGACCTTCTTCTTTTCCATTGCTTCTCGTCTTTATTCAATTACTTATCCCCTTGGGTTCTGCATACGGTTTCCATAGCCGGCCCATTGTATTGCATGCGCCATCCTGAGAGATATTTACATGTACTTAGAATAGGTTTGAGGGTTTTTAGTTAGTAGAGGTTGGGAACTTAGTGTATCACCATTATTGATTTAGTGTTTCTGCTCTTTTATTTAATGCTACACTGGGATAAGGTAACTGTAGTCGTTGTCTCCGATGTGTGTATGGTTTGCTTATACCTACACGACTTCGACCGGTCCTGTGGTAGCCTGAGTTGTCTTCTCGCTTGCGTCCTTTGTGAGTGCAGCATTGTGTTGACTGAGGGTTTTGGCCTGTTCCAGTTCCACACTTTGCTGCCTCTTTGCTTGTCTTTAGAGGGTCGCCAGGGTAGAACCAGATCCTTGTGATCTGGATCTATCAAGAGAGCAGCCTAGTCAATTAACGTAACTTAAAGGATGCAGTCTTAAGGACATCGCTAGGCTACGAGCCTGTTTTGCTCAACTACAGTTCCTTACCTAGAGTATTCCAGCTAGACATTATTAATCGAGTAGACACTTATTTGTATTTAATATAAGCTCTTTGATATGTACGCATTATTATTCACAGCATTTATTAGTCTAGGTTATTGTTGAGTTGCACAACCATAGCAGACTGTTTCGTTGATGAGGGAGTACTTCTTTTAGTGTCGAGCATTGCTACCGTTGCGCATTTATAATATTCTCGTGTCAGTTAACATTATATGTCCTATCTTTTAGTGTATTCCATTTACACGTGTGGTGTCCTGCCTCCTGCCTTTATATAGTTTAACCCCTAAAAGTCGGCGCGCAACTTAAGTCGAGTTAAATAAAGCTGGACTATGTGGCGGCGCTCGACATAACTCGAGTGGCCATTTCAGCACGTAATGTTGCTGAGAGAGAGAGACAAGTGGTGGCAGGAGAGTAGCGAGTGTATGACTGCTCCAGACCACCGCGGCGAACCTACTGACACGAATCTCACCTCCCTCCTACCTCTCTCACTCGCTATATACGGAATTGTATCGGGAAAGTGGCTAATTACATGCTTTTTGCACTCGCGTTGCACGGTTATTGCAAGAAAACTAGCCATCATAAAAGGATCGTTATGGTGTCATTCGAAAGCTCTGTTTATGCCCTTTCAGGAATAGATTCTTGTTTTACGTTCTGGGTCTTATTTAGGCATGAAAATGATCACGTAAACAGCCCTATTTTGGCTAAAAACACCCCGCTGGGCGGTACATATAAATAAACCGCATAGGCCGCTCGTAAAGGGTTAAGATACGAGCATCTTATGAGCATCAGACTTTCTTCAGAAGTTTCCAGGTCTATGCTGTAGGACTATACTTCACTTTCTTTCAGATAGGAGTGAAGAGTTTATTGTTATTTAGAGTAACTGTATTGAAGCATCTTTTTATTGTATTAATTCTTGCAGTGATTTAATTGATCTTTCTATAAATTCCTTTTATGCATTTTAACGTAACTTGCATCTTGTTTGTTATCAGGCTATACCAGTGTGGGTTAGCCTGAAGTAGAGTACATTTATGCCCAGTTAACCTAACAAGTGCGCATGGGGGTAATTGGAAACGTCCCCCTGTGCTGACGTATTTGAGGTGTTTCCGTCACTAAAATATTCATTGTGCCATTAATAGCATTAATACTTATCCATATGCGCCTATTATGGGTTGATTATAAAGGTATTAACCTGAAACAACAATAAAACGAGTGAAAACAGCGTTTGGATGGTCAAAATCGGAGATATAGCCCGCGAGTTGTATAATGTATGGGTGAGGCAAGCTGCTTTCCCGCCAATTTCCCCCAAGGCCACTGAGACACAGTCGATCGATACTCTCTCTCTCTCTCTTGCATTCGCTTGCTATCAGTGATGACCACACCCTCCAACCGGATTTCTAATGTTAGCACGAAAATATACCTCAGAATAAGGGAATAACAGGGAAAATAGGTGATAACTGAAGGAGAGGAGGAAAGTGGGGAAGGAGGGGAGGTAGAGGACTGAGATTTTGCATGGCCCAGGGGCCAAAAAAAAAAAAAAAAAAAAAAAATGTTTTTTTCGATGTCAAAAGTTGATTTTTTTGTTCACTCACTCTTAAGAGTCTCCCCGCAGTCCGCCGGGGGAACTCTTAAGAGTCTCCCCGCAGTTCCCGGGTTAAGGATACCCCATTATCGCAGATTAACTCTGGAGGGTATAGGTATTTTTGTTCGCCGGCATATAAAGTTCGAGAGTTTGGATCTAGCGTACCGTTGTTGCATAGTGCCCTATTACTAGTCCAATCATTAAGTGCCCTTGTTTTATTCGTAGCCCCGCTCGTAACAATACAAAAGTTGGAGAAAATGTATCCTAGTTTAATTAGGCTTGCATTCGTTAGAAAGACGTAGAGGGGATAAATTAGAGGTGTTCAAATTGGTAAGTTGGATTAATGAAGGTCCCATGAAAGATGTACTGAAGCTGACTGATAGCGAAAGAACTTGAACAAATTATTTAAAATTGAATAAATATAGTTTTAGATAGAATGTAGACAAAGTACACCCATGCATAACAGAAAGGTAGCCCCCTGATCGAGAGATCTGAACCTCATGCTATTTAGTTGTGGTAACACTGGTTCTGAACCATCGACGTCACGAAAGTGGGTGGTGACTGTGGATTGTGGGAGGGAGTAGGGACCTGATCTGAACGAAGCAATGCTTCACTTCGCATTGACAATCGTTTGGCTAATTCTCTCTCTCTCTCTTTCAGAAAGGACGTCCTACTTAGAGTCTTTGAAGCATTTTTAAAAATAGATCTGACATAAGACGTCCATCTGAAATTGGCATACTCCAAGGATATTACTATTCGAAAAAATTGCCAAATTTGTATTATTGAAAATTATGTACGATTCAAGTGGGATGTGTGTATTCGAAAACTGGATGTTATTAGTTAATAGAAAGATAGACAGACAGAGAGGGATATATAGATATATATGTGGAGGAGAGAGAAAGAGAGAGAGAGAGAGAGAGAGAGAGAGAGAGAATTGACAAAACGATGTTCAATGCGAAGTGAAGCATTGCTTCGTTTAGATCAGCTCGCTACTCCCTTACACAATCCACAGTCACCACCCTCTTACATGCCGTTGATGGTTCAGTGCCAGTGTTACCACAATTAAGTAGCATGAGGTTTCAGATCTCTCAATCAGGGGGGTACCTTTCTTTTATGGATGGGTGTACTTGGTTGGTAACAGAGTACTAACTATGTGGAATAAGCTACCGAGTGTTATAGTAGGATCATGAACGATAAAGAGCTTCAATATTTAGGTAAATGGGATGGGATGGATGTGCGGTTTTTTATGTTAAATGGTAAATTGGAGGAGTGACTGATGGTGTACGGAAAGTTAGGGTAATAGTGTTTAACCAAATGACTGCAGGGATATACCGTCTACGACAGAACTGTTGTCCATGATCTGAGGCAATTTGTTAGTTCACTTATCTTTTAATAGATGGCCCTTTAATCGCTTCTAATAAAAGGGGGTGGGGTTAATACAGAGGTTTGAAGGAGGAGAGTCAAACGTGTGTGTGTGTGTGTATGTGTTCGAGACCAGCACACAGAATAAGTTTAATGTTACACAATACACAGGCTATATAATAAGACTAGTCCATACTGAAAGCCTAGATCACAAATAAGTAACGTACAGTTGTGGACAGATGAAACAGATATAGCCTTGGTCTGTCCAAGACCTCAATAGAGGGCAGCACAATTAGTGCTCATAAATTTGATGGCGTGGGGGTAGTAGGTGAAGGTATGGGGTGGAGGGAGGGAGGCGAAGGAAGGGGAAGGAGGGTACAGGAGTGGGAGGGGTAACCAGAGGCAGGTGGGGGTGGAGGAGAAGTGGGTGACCAAATAGTTTACTGTGAAAAAATGATTAATTTTGTGTTTTGATCATTATGTGGTATTATGATTGCAAAATATTGGATTGCTGGTATTAATGAAACATATAATACTGCTGAAGTTGTAGCCAATTGAAACAGACACCCTCCAATAAGAAACTGTGTGTTTCTACCTCGCGAATCATAGATGGGGGAGGGAAGAAGATATTATTATTATAAAGACTAGCACCAAGCCCATGAAAACTATGTGGCACTAAAACTCATGATTAAAACGGCAGCTAGGCGAATTCTAGAAAGATACAAAGCTATGGGGAAAAAAAACGTTACAGAAAGGTAAAAGACAAGCATGAGACAGAAAATGCATAAAGAGATCCAGATACAAAGTGAGGAGTGACAAACTATAGAGGGCAACTAGCAGTAGTGCAGGATAGGGGTTGTTGTTGGTGTTGTTCCCTAAGCTGCCTGGCCGAACAGCCCCGAGTCCTTAAGGAAGGCCATGGCCACGGTCGGGGTTTCCCACAGAGCTCTCAAATAGTGTAAATTGTGTTGTTGGCGTAAGTGGTTGTGTGAAATGCAGTCTTCTATGATGTGTTTTATGGTGTGGGGTGCTGTGTTACAACCCGGGCAAATGTCGACGACGGAGTCATCCAGTCTCTTCTGATAGCTCAGAAGAGCTGGATGGTGTCCGCATCATAGCCTGGCCAGGTGGACTCTGTCCTCGCGAGGAAGGGAGGATTCAGAAGGATGGATTTCGGGAGGTCGTGCTTGCAGCTGCGTGTTGTCTATGAGTGAGTGGATGGAACGGCGAGTGATATGAGTATGGATGTGCTTCCGAAAGTTGGTTTGGGGTGGGCAGGGAGGGAGAGAAGACAGTATTTGTGTGTGATAGCGTGTGCTGGGTGTTTGTTTTTGATATTTCTTGGTGTCTGTGGGTGTGTTGCCATGTAGTGTAGTGGGTGGTGTTGATTCGTGGAGGCTGCTGCCAGGAATTGAGTGTCTCTCATGTCCTAGATGATCTTTGACTTTTAGGACTTTGGTTTCTTGATGTAGGTGATCTGTGGGTGTAGTAGCTGTGGCATCCTGTGATGATTTTCAGGGCTTTATTTTGAATAGTCCTGTAAGGTCTTATGATGTGTTTCAGCTAGGTTAGAAGCCCAGGCCAGCGTTGCGTTTTCCATGACTGAGCTTATGTATTGTTTGTAGACTGTGGTGGTGGTTACTTTGTTGTGTCCAAATTTCGTGTGGGCAAGTGATCTGAGGGCGTTAAGTCTGGGTGTCAATTTCTTTTTCGTGTTTGTGGTATGCTGTTTGAATATCATTTGGGTGTCGTATGTTACTCCTAGGATTTTGGGAGTGTGTGTGTGTGTTAGGGGTGTGTTGTTTATGTTGAGTCCCGGGACGTAATCGTGCTCTCCTGTCCAGCTTGTGAGGAGGGTTGCAATGGATTTAGCTGGGGCTAAATTGAGTCTGTTTGTAGTGCACCATTCATGTAATGTGTCGAGATAGACTTGAAGGAGTCTTGTTGCTGTGTCTGGGTTTTGGTGCCTGCTTGTGAGTGTTATGTCGTCTGTGTAGGAGGCTATGGTTATTTGGGAGGGTGTATTGAAAAAACACTTACAGACTTCAACTGCTAAGTACCGAATACAAAAACAAGTTCACTTTATTCATTAACAAAATACAAAATAATTTATAATTATTGATTTAAAGAAAATAAAGTAAACTATTCAGTGTCGTCCAAGCATGTGTTATAATCCTAACACTGGCATTGATCTCCCCTTTCATGCTCCCCCGACCCACCCCTCCCTCATCATTATAAACATAATTAGTTTTCAGGGTGAAGCAATGTAAGTAATATTCCCTTTATACACCATTTACAACTCAAATGATTTATTGTTAATTTTGTTTTCTTTCAACATAGGAAAAACCAAAGGCATCTTGGATGAAGCATATTACGATCCTCAAGTGGTCTGAAGATATTACTGTCATATGTTAGTAAATAAAAAAGCAATGCTGAATCATAAAAATACCCAAACAATGTGGGCATTACAAAGTTATTGCCTAATATTATTTAATTGATTGTACAGTAGTGAACATTAATTCAAATACAAACTTATTCGAAGCGGTTTCGGGTTGAATTGATTCTCCTTACTAATTCTTACTGAGCATTTGCATTTCAGAGATTCGTTTAATAAGTTAGAGAATTCAAAATCGATCAGAATTAGTTACCACTACTGTACATGGTCATTACAGTGTAATAAGAGGAGATTAATTGAAATAATTTTAAATGCCACCAACTGATGTAATACAGAAATCAATCATACCCAATATTTTTAATCTTTGAATCTTTATGCCGAGTCGAGTCGTAAAACATTTTCGGAATTTCATTCAATATAGGAACGATCAGCCCCGAATTACTCTATGAATCAAACTATGCCTCATAAACGATTGAATTACCTTCAACTACGTTTGAATACTCGACCCAGACTTGGGCATCAGCATTATATCCCGTGACCAGAGTTGCAAATGTTACAAAAACATTTTACGCTAATCTGTTTCAAATAGTTAGTATTTTTCTGCTAACTACCTAATATCATCACCATATTCTAAGATACTTTGATTTCGTAATTTATAATGTGTGAATAGGTAAACCTATACTTTACCTTTAGTTAAGTCCATATTAAACATGTTAATCATGTATCAATTTTTTAGTTCTTTATTTGTAACCCTGTTTTGCTAGATTTCTAAATATGCATATATCTCATTAATAACACTTTTTTGAGAAAAATGTGATACGACAATATATGTTAATATTCCATTTTACAATGTGTTCGTCAAAGTCTGTAACAGTTATTTCAATACACCCTTATATATATATATATATAATATATATACAGTATATATGTATATATATATATATATATATATATATATATATATATATATACAGTATTACAGTAAATGAAGCAAGCTTTATCTACCTATTTATCTTTGCTATATTCATCATATGTTTTAGTCTGCAGTTTTACTGTTATAGCAAACTGGGTCGACCGTGATAATATTTACACAATACTGGACACTATATATATTTACACAATACTGGACACTATATATATTTACACAATACTGGACACTATATATATTTGCAGTGCAGTTCCTTGATTTTGTAAAATAAATACTACCATATTTTTTTAAACATAATTGTATGCAACTGACAGCAGCCACTTCTCTGTATCATCCTACTTTCTCTATCCTACTTTCAAAGCCAAAGACAGATGCAGCAAACTCACAGGCTCTCATGTTCCCGATTTTGATTCCTCTGAATTCTCCACTTTATGGCTCAAGTTATCCTGTCATTCTCATACTAAATACTTCTGTTTTGTCTATCTTTCCCTTAACTCTACTGACTTTCCCAAATTCTTTGAGTATCTAAACTCTTTACTGGAACACATCCTAGCATCTCTCCTTTCTCAGAAATCACCATCTTAGGAGATTTTAACCCTCACCACCACCAATTGCTCTCCTCTCATTCCACTGACTAACCTTTCTTCTTCTTATACTGTCGATCTTTTCCCTCATTTGGGCTCCTCTTACCTATCTCTCTTACCTGTCCTATCTCTCCAGTACGGCCATCCGATTGAGCCGAACTAGCCAGCCAGCGGCACTTGTAGCACTTTGGCACTGCAGACTGGTGGGCTCTCCGGTAGTACTTCTTTGATTTCCCATGGAATGACTTCCGTTGCCTCGGAGAGTGCTGAACTCTTTACCGAGGTAATCCTCTCGGGCATGGAGGCATACATTCCATTTTCTTTTCCTCAGACTAATGTAAAAAAAAAAATGGTTTACTCACGCTTGTTCAACTTCTGTCCACGATAAGGATGAAGCATTCAAACAGTATCGACACCTTCAAACTCAAGAATCTTATTCTTCTTATGTTTCTGCCCAGAATCAAGCCAAATCTGTTCTTTGACTCACCAAACACTCTTTCATCGATTCTATATTAAATGCACTGAACTATCCAATATCTAATGATAATGTCGGACAGGCTGGGAGAGAGGTATATTGACCAGGATTCGACCCCACTCACTCCAGGTATATTTGGAAGGGCTGGGCACCGTAAGCACTCAGCCATATGCTCATGGCCGAGTGGTTATGGGCCCAGCTCTTCAAATATACCTGCAGTGAGTGGGTTCGAATCTTGGTCAGGTTACCTCTCTTTGAACTATCCGACTCTAAGCTCTTCCCAAGCTTTCTGGCATCTAGCCAAAAACCTCTCCACCAATTGTTCTTCTTCGTCTTTCCCTCCCCTTTTCCACTCTGATGGCACTACCGTCACTTCTTCCTCTGACAAAGCTAAACTCTTCACCCAAACTTTCGCTAAAAACTCCTCCTTGGATGATTCCGGTGTTATTCCTCCCCCTCTAACCCCCTCTCTCCTACTTATACCTAATATCCTAATCTCTTTTAAATATGTGCTCTCTACCCTCTCTGGGCTTCATACTACGAAGGCGTGATGGTGTTCCTCCTGTTGTACTAAAAAAACTTTGCTTCCGTGCTGACTCCCTGCCTAGGCAAACTCTTTCGTCTCTGTCTCTCCTCTAATGTCTTTCCTTCTTGCTGGAAGTTTGCTCTCATTCAACCTATCCCAAAGAAGGGATGATCGCTCTCAACCCTCCAACTATCGTCCAATGCTCTCATTTCTTGCATCTCCAAAGTTTTTGGAAACTATTCTTACTTCGAAATTTCTTAAGCATCTCTCTGCCCATATAATCTACTTTCAGATCGCCAGTATGGCTTCCTTAGGGGTCGCTCTACTGGTGATCTTCTTTCATATCTTACTAACTTTTGGTCATCCTCTTTTCATGATTTCGGTGAAAGCTTTTCTATTGTGCTAGACATATCTATAAGTCCTTTAATAGAGTCTGGCACAAATCTCTAACTTCTAAACTACCCACCTTTAGTTTTTGTCCCTCAAATTGTGCCTTTATCTCTATTTCCCTTCCTGGCCGTTCCATGGTTGCAGTTGTGGACTGACATCTTTCACTTCCTCAACCTCTCAACTATCAGCTATTCATTCATATGCTGATGACTCTACGTTACACTATTCAACTAGCTTTTCAGAACCCCCCAGCAAGCAATCTCTCAAAAAGTCATGTGACGATGCCATATCTTCTGACCTATCAACAATTCCCATTTGGGGCAGAAAATATATTGTTGCTTTTGGTGCTTCCAAAACCCATTTCTCCATTTATCTACCCATCAAGAACTCCCACAGGACTTTCCCTTATACTTCAACAATACACAAATCAACCCTTCATCTTCTCTCAGTATTCTCGGTGTCTCCTTTTCTCCTGATCTCACTTGGAAAGATCATATTACCACCCTTGCTAAAATAGCTTTCCAGAAGCTGGGTGTTATGCCCTGTTTTTATGCAGGATTAACTTGGTATAGGTGGGTTCTACAAGACTGGGTTATAGGATTTCATGCACAGTACACAAATGGAATCAATAGAGAACATAGATAATATCAAAAGAATGGTTTATAATGCAGCTTTACTCTCCACAACAATAGGCAGAATAATAATTATATATTCACAAGAAACAATGGTAAATTGGATAAGTCAAATGCGTACTTTGGACTTACTATAATCTCTAGCACTTATCGTGGGTTTAGATAGAGACACACTTCCCACTTCCAACGTTCAGGTATTATTCTTCTGATCATATTACTTCAACGATACGTAGGGTACACGAATCACACAGGCTAAGTATCTCGTTATGTTAACTCTCAGGTAATATGACTCGTAATCAAAGATGAAAATATGAATAATATAGTTATTTCCCAAGAAGGTACGAAAAGGGAATAACAGTAGCTAGCTTCACTGGTAGGCTATGTTCCCTTGTCTCAACAACACTTAAGACAGAATATCAGTGAGGGGCGATTCAGGTTTCTGGTTAGCAATCACAATCACTTTATTTTAGTATTGCTTTCTCTCGAGCTGTAGTCCAATTAGTTAAGACTTATTTCTTCGGCGAGATTAACCTGGTAGCAAGAATAATTACGGGAGTCAGTTCACCTAGTCTTAAATTCACTGATATACTTCAACACACGCTAGCTTAGTAATCACTTTCTTCATAACATTAGAGATCGATGAGACATAATAGAATACACTGCATGGGAGAATTAATAATATCGTAGCACTGATACTTTTGAGAATTAGCACTGTGATGGAGTTTCCTGGTTATCTTGAGTTGGTGATGTCGGGGGTCAACAGCTGCTCTGGGGCCATCTAAGTTGTCCGGTAGTGTAGAGAAGGTTACAGATGGGTTACTTGCTTAACCGGTGATGAAGTTCCGATATGTTACTCTTGGATGGGGACCTTAAATACAATGTCTCAGGCACAGGCCGGACTAAACAAGGTATCGGATGAACGTAAGATAGTCGGGAAAAGCAACCCTTCTTATCTGTCTCTGGTCTTTGAAAGAGGTTCAAGGAACTCGGGCAGTTTTGAAACCTTTTAGTTAACAATCCTGTTTGGGAGGCCACAGTCAATTGTTACCAAGGAGTTATTCTTGCAAAGTCCTCAATTAAGAGTTTCTCGCATAATCCCTTCTAACATAGCAAGATCTTTCTGTCCTAGATCAAGTATGATTTGAGGTACTAGTGTCCACTGTTCTAATTTAGTCACTGTTGGAAAGGTGGGTTTTTCCTGCTTCAACAACCACTAAATTACAACAGAAAACGTACTCGGATGGATAACCATTGAATCTGGGAGTCCAGAATCCGATGTGTTATTCAAAAGGAGTTACTACTACACTCTATGATTGCTTGTAAACCCAAGAAGAAGAGGACACACTACAACGAGTTTATAAGACAATCAATAACTGGTAAATTTGTTATTTGTAGATATAATTTATTACCTTTTGGGAGTCCGGGTATAATAAAATATTCACAAAAGGTTAGCTTACCTACTCACAGAGTTCACAGACTACGGGGTGCCGAATTATCAGGAATCTTGAGGGATGGAGTATACTAGACTTTCAAGCAGAGTGGGAGGCCGTTGATTGAGAGCTAATAATGAACTGGCCGAGCTTTGTCTCGGTGGTAGCATTTATAGGTTTGGTCAAAAGGGGGGGGGGGGGGGGGGTAGAATGTTCTAGAACTATTGGATGTCGGGGGTCAGGCAGAAGTTAATTTATCCTTTTTAACTTAGTGGGGTAGTGAAAGAGATGTTTATCTCTTCAGTATGTAGTTCGTAATGTGATTGATTAATTTGGATATCTTTACTCTAGTACAAGTTACTATTAGAGTTGTAGAGAGTAGGATTTGGTCAAGGGGGGGGGGGGGGGCACTACTTTACAGGGCGCCGTACTGGCCCATGCTGGAAGGCATTATTCATCATTTCACATAAGTATCCTTCTCTGGTCTAGCTGAAATGCTATTAGGAGTCTAGGACTGGTGAAGGGGGATTTTGGGTTCTTGTTAAGGATGGGATAGGATAGCATGTTGGTAGGTAACTAGACTTTCTAGTTCGTTTTAGGTTGGAGGCTCACCTGGTGTTTGGCAAGAATTTGGTTGGCCCGTCTGGGCCAGTGTCTACCTACGCGGGGAAAAACGCGCAGGTCGGGGGGTTGGTGGGGTCCCCTGGGGTAGGGGGGCATGCCGCACCTTAAATACTGCGGCATGGAGTTCTTTACGTTAATTGGATTGTGATATGACTTTAGGTTGTCATGATATACACTTTTAGTTATGGTTGATCAATGATCATTGAATCTAGTTCTCACTTACGAGGATCACTCATGGGGGTTAGGAATAGTGGTTTTGTTAACGTGCAAGTCGGGGGGGGGGGGGGGGGGGAAACACACTCTTAAGGGGGTTCGAGGTGGTTGCCCTAGCCTCGCGCTGTCTGCCCTTCTGGGTCAAGTTGCGAGTTTGGCTATACATGTTAGAGGATAGTTAATGGAGGTAACAAGGATAGGGTTTTACCTTCTACTTACTGGGGCTTGGGAACGAACTGAATCGGCACTCTATAACATCCTCATGGACGTCTTTGAAGGTGGAGGGTTGAGTTTTTGGGGGGCGCCTGGTGTGAGGCTAGGTCGCGGTTGTCTCGTGAACTTTGACATTGACCTTTAACACTCTGGGCATAGGGGTGGCATTTCCCTATGATGAAAACAGGTATAGTGGTGTGGTTTGTTGGTGGTGTCTGAGGGAAAAGGTGACAGGGTGACTCAAAAGGTTATGTGTGTGCGTATGTGTAGGTGGAAGGTATGATGGGTGAATTTTATCGTTCTAGGCAGGCATATTTGTGATAGGGTTATGCCTTATATCAGAAGGGATGGGTTCATTTATAGCGTTTTATAGTACCACGCTGATTCGATGTACTTATCTGTTTTTGGGCATTGTTCATCGTGTGCATAGAGTCATGGTTAAATTATTTGGTCGGTAGTACAACTGGGGAGAATTATATTTGACACTGGTAGAATTATATTATTTACCTTAGTATGATTATATGTGTGGTATATAGGTGCTGTGGATGTTAAAAAGGTTGGGAGTAAATCACTCTTGGCCGACGTGCCTTTGGGATCCTTTGCTTTCTTGATGTGTTGGTGTCGGTCTCCTGGTCCATCCGGGCGACCCTCCGTTGAATGACAGGTGTGGCGGCGTCATTTGATCCTGTGCGCGTCTTCTTCTTTCTCCTCTGGCTGCTGGGTCCCTTCGTGTCGGTCGGCTTTCGCTCTGGTTCTTTCGGGATTGTTACTGGGTTGTTGCTTGGGAGAGTGGTAGGGGAAATCCTTTTTGGGGGTATTTTACTGGGTATGCTCAATCGTCTCCGGGGGTTCTTTACCCCGGCACAGCTTCTTGCTCTGTACAGAGGCACAGTGCGTCCATGTATTGAGTATTGTTCACATGTGTTTGGAAAATCCTCTCACACAGCATTTCTTGACAAAGTAGAAAACAAAACCTTTCGTCTCATTAACTGATGTCCACTCCCTGATTCTCTGCGATCTCTCTCTCTTCACCGCAAAGTTGCATCTCTCTCGCTATCTACTGATATTACAATAATCAGTGTTCCTCACCCTCTCTCAATGTATACCACCTCCTTTACGAAGAGTACGTAGAACCTGTCTTCCAATACAATCCCACCCCTACTCTTTGCAACTCTCCAACCCAAGAGTGAAACGATATTCCCAATCTTTCCCCTATTCAACAGCTGAGCTCTGGAATGCTCTACCCTGAATCCATTTTCCCGTCATCCTATGACTTTAATTACTTTAACACCTAACGAGCGGCCTAGGCGGTAATTTATATGTACCGCCCAGCGGGGTGTTTTTACCCTAAATAGGGTTGTTTGCGTGCTCGTTTTCATGCCTAAATAAGACCCAGAGCGTAAAACAAGTATCTATACCTGAAAGGACATAAACAGAGCTTTCCAATGACACCCCAACCATCCTTGTACGACCACTGGTTTACTTGCAACGATCGCGCAACACGAGTGCAAAAACCATGTAATTAGGTACTTTCCCTACATAATTCCCTGTGTAGCGAGTGTGAGGGGGGATGGAAGGGTGGTTTTTTCACTTCAGTGGGCCCCACCGCGGTGGTGGGCGGTGGTCATAGCCTTACTACTCTCCTCACACCGCTCAGCTCTCTCTCTCTGCAACATTACGTGCTGAAAATGGCACACGACATAAGTTGTGAACCGCCACTTAGTCCAAATTGATTTCACATGACATAAGTTGCGCGCCGCCAAAGAAGGGTTAAACTCCGTGTATCAAGGCATTTTGGCTCGAACATTCCTTGATTTTGGCCCTGTCACTCTTTCAACTATGGGGAAGGAATTCGTCACAGACAGTTCTGCCTTTTGTCTCACTAACTCACATAGAAAAATTATCTACTAACTATAATATGACCATGCTTTTATTTCAGTCTCGCTCTACAGGTTTTGTGCGAGTCAATTATTTAGTAAGATTAAATACCCTCTTTATTGGTTAATAAGGATGTATAAAATCTAGAGTTACCAATAATGCTATTTTAAAGTCGGTTTGTAACTAAATATATTAAGAAATCAATGGACCTTATATTATTGATTGGCAATATTTGTCAAGATTGTATTATTGGTAACCTAAGGAAATATTGACTTAAGAAATGTTATGATACATGCAATAGTTTGAAAGCCCCATAAATGAAATATATGTGTATATATTCCATACTAAGTGTGTTATGTTGTACAACAATTCTGACAACAATAAACATGGAACTGCTGCAACTCCCCCTTTGCTATAATTTTGTAGATACTGACCTTGTTGTTAAACTTTAAGTTATTCACAATGTACTGTTAAATATTATACGAAATCACAGGTCATACCCAGCAAACATTTAAAGTACGGGCCAATTCCGGTAAGTAGCGGCAAGTCCGGAATGTTGGTGTTTTTGTATCGGGCCAAAATATATTGGCCATAAAATTCTAAAACGGTATTGGTCCAATATATTATTAACCCTTTACTGGCGGTGCGCGTCATATGTCGAGTGAAAGAAATTTGGACTATGTGGCGGCTCACAACATAAGTCGTGTGGCAATTTCAGCACGTAATGTTGCTGAGAGAGAGAGACAAGTGGTGGCAGGAGAGTAGCGAGCGTATGACTGCTCCAGACCACCGCGGTGGACCAACTGACATGAATCCCACCCTCCTCCACCCTCTCACACTCGCTACATAGTGAATTGTATGGGGAAAGTACCGAACTACATGGTTTTTGCACTCGTGTTGTGCGGTTGTTGCAAGAAAACTAGCGGTCATACAAGGATCGTTGTGGTGTCATTGGAAAGCTCAGTTTATGCCCTTTCAGGGATAGATACTTGTTTTACGCTCTGGGTCTTATTTAGGCTGAAAATGATCACATAAAACAGCCCCTATTTTGGGTAAAAACACCCCGCTGGTGGCCATGATATTATACCGCCTAGGCAACTAATTAGGTGTTAATAAATGTTTTCCTTTGTCCGTTTTGGGGCAGGATACATAATGCTGGTCCAGCATTAGCAAATGATGGCATTAATTATAACTTATTTTGTTTACTGGGCCAATATTTATCGGCCTGATTAAGGCATAATGATATCGGTCCATTGTAGAAATAATAATGGGTTTCCATAGTTGATTCAGAAGAGGATGTACAATGTTGGGCCGATACAGTATATACATTCAAGAAATGGATAACTGTCTTTAATTAAAAGGGCCAATATATTGTGGCCGTAAATTGGTAGAACATTGTTGGTCCTACATTATATTTTAAATGGCTCACCAATCTCCGCCATCATTATGGAATATATATGTTGGGCCAGTACTGGCATATCGCCTTTACCAAATAATGTCATCTACCTGCATTGGGCCTATATTATTCGGCCATAATGTGGCCAAAATATATTGGCCCCCTGTTGATCTTATTAATGATTTCCATAATAGATAGGTTGTTGGATGTTATCTTAAATCTTTAATTATCATTAGTGAGACCTCATGTGGATTATGTTCTCCAATTGTGGTGTCCTTATTACAGAATGGACATAGATTCGTTGGAGAGAGTACAGCGAAGAATGACACAAATTATTAATATTAGAAATCTGCCATATGAAGAGAAGTTGAAAAAAAATAGGCTTACATTCGTTAGAAAGAAGCAGAGTTAGAGGGGATATGATAGAAGTGTTCAAGTGGGTTAGTGGGATTAATAAAGGGGACATGACAAATGTACTGAAGCTCAGTGATAGCGAAAGAACTTGAACAAATGGTTTCAAAGTAGACAAATTTCGTTTCAGAAGAGATATAGGCAAATATTGGTTTGGTAACAGAGTTGTAGACATGTGGAATAGGCTACCAAGTGATATGGTATGATCAAGAACGATATGGAGCTTTAAGATAAAATTAGATAGGCATATGGACGAGAAGGGTTGGGTATGAGGGGTGATCTGCCGGGTGTGGGCCAATCGGCGTTCTGCAGACTCCTGTAATCCTGTGTTGATCTCTGACCGTTTTGGTGAGGTCAGTCCTCAAGGTATTAATGAGTTGGGTCTGTAATTAGGCCTTGTAATTGGGATTGGCTGTGACAGGGACCTGCCTTGTGTGAGCCGATCGGCTTCCTGCAGACTCCCATTTTATTATGTTCTTATATTGGGCCAATAATGGCATCTACATGAATGTAAAATATGTTCACTTTTTTGTATCAGGTCAAAACATGTTGGCCATAATATTCCAAAGCGGTATTGGTTAAATATATTATATATAAATGTTTTCCTTTGTCCGTTTTGTGGCAGGATAAATGATGTTATTAAGTATAACTTATTTTGTTTACTGGGCCAATATATATCAGCCTGATTAAGGCATAATGATATCGGTCCACTGTAGAAATAATAATGAGTTTTCATAGTTAATTCAGAAGAGAATGCACAATGTTGGGCCGATACAGTATATACATTCAAGAAATGGATAACTATCTTTAATTAAAAGGGCCAATATATTTTAGCCGTAAATTGGTAGAACATTGTTGGTCCTACATTATATTTATGAAATGGCTTGCCAATCTCCGCCATCATTTTGGAATATTTAAGTTGGGCCAGTACTGCCACATCGCCTTTACCAAATAATGTCATCTACCTGCATTGGGCCTATATGTATCGGCCATAATGTGGCCAAAATATATTGGCCCTCTGTTGATCTTATTAATGATTTCCATAATAGATAGGTTGTTGGATGATAGATATTGGGTCAATAATAGCAACTACGTGAAGGTAAAATATGTTGGCTTTTTTATATCTGGCCAAAATATGTTGGCCATAATCTTCTAATGCGGTATTGGTTCAATATATTATTTATACATTTTTTCCTGTGTCCGTTTTGGGGCAGAATACATTATGCTGGTCCAGCATTAGCAAATGATGTTATTAAGTATAATTTATTTTGTTTATTGGGCCAATATTTATCGGCCTGATTAAGGCATAATGATATCGGTCCATTGTAGAAATAATAATGGGTTTCCATAGTTGATTCAGAAGAGGATGCACAATGTTGGGCCGATACAGTAAATACATCCAATAAATGGATAACCATTTTTAATAAAAGGGCCAATATATTCCCAGCAAACATTGGAAGTACGGGCCAATACCGGCAAGTCAGGAATGTAGGCTTTCTCATATTGGGCCAATGTATGTTGGCCAGAATATTTTGAAACTATGTCTGTCCGATAGTAAATTTATACAAAGTTTTCCTTTGTCCATCTTTGGGTTGGGTTTGCAGTGATGGGCCAGCACCGGCACTTAACAGGATTCAGGATAACTTATTTTCTGTATTGGGCCAATGTGTAACAGCCAAATAATTGCATAATTATATCAGCCCAATATAGAAATAATAAATGTTTTCCATCATTGGATACGGATAAGATGCCCAATGTCGGGCCGATACTGTTATATAGCAAAAAGTAAAGGATATTGTTTTTCTTATATTGTGTAGATGTACTTTGGCCATAAGAAGGCAACATTTTGTTTTTTCATTATCATATTCAAAATGGTTTTCCTTTCACCGGCATTAGATTGGATTCGAGGTGTTGGGCCATTACTAGCATATAGCATTATTAAAGGGTATTGTTTGCCTGTGATGGGCATACGTATAGCGGCCAAAATTCAACCAAGCTATATCGGCCCAATACTGAATAAATAAATGTTTTCCATCATAGGATAGTTGATGGCTTTCCTTGGCTATTGTGTTTCGGCCAGAAGATGGCAAACTTGTATTGGTCCAATATTATTCAGTATGATTTTCCATTAACCGGTAATTGGTTGTCTTCAATAATTGGGGCCAATGCATTAGCTAGTAATGATGGATAATGAACTTTCTGTGTTGGGCCAATAAGTAACGGCCTTGAAGTGACAAAGTTGTATCGGCCCAACTTTAATGTAATCAATATTTTCAATCATCGAGAATTGTGTGGTTGTCAGACCTTGGGCCAATACTGGCATATAACGGAAAGTAAGAGACGATGACTTGCCTATATCGTGCCGTTGTATGTAGCCCAGAAAAAGGCCCAAAGATAGTGGTCTAATATTATGTTCATTACTATTAAACATTAACCGGCATAAGGTAGTCTTCCATATGTAGGACCAATACTGGCATATTGCAGTACTAAAGGATAACAGTTGTCGTGTATTGGGCATATGCATAGCAGCAAATAAATGGCCAATTTATATCGACCCAATATTGAATTCATAAATGAATTTCCCTATGTGATAGTTGGTGTTTGCCAGATGTTGGGCCAATACAAGAATAGAAGAGAAAGAAAGAGATAATGGCTTCCTTACATCGGGCCATTGTACTTCGGCCAGAAAAAGGCAAAACTTTATTGGTCCTTTATCATATTTATAGTGGCTTTCTGTTAATCGGCATTGTGTTTGGTACCAGATGTTCGGCTGGTACTGGCATATAACCATATTAAAGGATATTAGATTTCCTATATGAGACCAGTGTATAACAGTTTAGAAATGGCAAAAGGATATCGGCCTGATATGAAATAGATAAATGTTTTCTATAATGGGATATTGGGTGGCTGTCAGATGTTGGAGTGTTACTGTTATGTTACTAAACAAAACGGATAATGTTTGTCTTATATTCGGTCTATGTACTTTTTCCAAAAATAGGCAATATTATGTTGGTCCAATATTATTATTCAAAATAGTCTTCCATTCACTGGGCGTTGGATTGGGTTCCAGGTGTTTGGCCACTATTGACATAAATCATTACAAATATATATTTGCTTATGTTGGGCATATGTACAGTATAGCGGCCAAAAAACTACCAAGCTATATCAGGCCAATTCTGTATTTATAAATGTTTTTCATCATAGGATAGTAGATGGTTGGCAGATGTTGGGACAATACCGGTATATATAGTGGATGATACGAGATGATGGCTTTCCTATACCTGGCCATTGTGTTTCGGCCAGAAGATGGCAAACTTGTATTGGTCCAATATCTCATTCAGTATGATTTTCCATTAACCGGTAATTGGTTGTCTTCACAAATTGAGGCCAATACTGGCATTAGCTAGTCATGTTGGATAATGAACTTCCTGTGTTGGGCCAATGAGTAACGGCCTTGAAGTGGCAAAGTTATGTAGGCCCAACTTTAATGTAATCAATATTTTCAATCATCGAGAATTATGTGGTTATCAGACCTTGGGCCAATACTGGCATATAACGGAAAATAAGAGATGATGACTTGCCTATATCGGGCCATTGTATGTAGCCCAGAAAAAGACCCAAAGATAGTGGTCTAATATTATGTTCATTACTATTAAACATTAACCGGCATAAGGTAGTCTTCCATATGTAGGACCAATACTGGCATATTGCAGTACTAAAGGATAACAGTTGTCGTGTATTGGGCATATGCATAGCAGCAAATAAATGGCCAAATTATATTGACCCAATATTGAATTCATAAATGAATTTCCCTATGTGAAGAGATAATGGCTTCCTTACAACGGGCCATTGTACTTCGGCCAGAAGAAGGCAAAACTATATTGGTCCTTTATCATATTTATTGTGGCTTTCCGTTAATCGGCATTGTGTTTGGTACCAGATGTTCGGCTGGTGCTGGCATATAATCATACTAAAGGATATTAGATTTCCTATATGAGACCAATGTATAACAGTTTAGAAATGGCAAAAGGATATCGGCCTGATATGAAATAGATAAATGTTTTCTATAATGGGATATTGGGTGGCTGTCAGATGTTGGGGTGATACTGTTATGTTACTAAGCAAAAATATATTGTTTTTCTTATTGGTAGATGTACTTTGGCCATAAAAAGGCAATACTTTGTTGGGAAAAGGTGCTGGGAACGGCCTCTGGGGCAGTCTGGAACCGGTATCCTCGGGACGGTAAATTTTCCTGGCGAGCTTCCATTTAGCTGACTATGACAATTACAACATCACAGAAAACACCCAAGTCTGATGAACACATAATCTCACCGGGGACGGAATGCAGGCTCCCGAGCGTTCAGGCTTACTAATGTGAATGTAGGAAGTTTGAGTGGCAGATCAAATGAAGTTGTGGAAGCACTTGAGAGAAGAAGAGTGGATGTGTGCTGCACCCAGGAAAGCCGATGGAAGTGGTGCGGTGCACAGTGGATAGTTGGCAAAAAACAAGAGATACAGGATCTACTGGAAGGGAGATGAGTCTGGAAAAGCAAAAGGAGTGAGTGTTTTGGTGGCTGAGGAGTGAGAGAAGAGTGTTCTTCAGATCAAGAGAGTAAATGGAAGATTGATTGTACTGAAGCTGAAAGTTGGTGAAAGAATACTGAATGTGATATCAGCATATGCCCCACAGGTTGGTTTGAGTGGAGTAGAGAACGGAAAGATTTCTGGAACGACCATAATTTGTGTTGTTTCGGGCCTCTTTGAGAATGACACCACAGTAATAGACCGTGACCTAAATGGGAATGTGGGAGCACGTGCTGATGTGTATGGGGGCATTCATGGAGGAAATGGATATGGAAGGAGAAATCTAGAAGGCGAATGTATACCGGAGTCCTGTTACACTTTACATGGTAGTGTGTAACATAAAGTTCAAGAAACGGGTGAGTTACCTGATCACATACAATTCTGGGAGTTCCAGTAGCCAGATAGATTATTTCCTGGTGAACATGTAGAAATGACTGGAAGTGGTTTAGGGATGTAGGCTAAAGGTCATCCCGAGTGAGAATGTATCTCTCAACATAAGCTCCTAGTATGTGACATGATATTAAAGCGAGATCTTGTGTGCAAGAAGGTATGCATGCCAAAAAGGAAATAAGCTTGTTGAATAAATCAGAATAATACAGATAGGATGGGCAGCGAAGTGGAGAAAATGGATAGGAATAGGGACACTAGGTGACAGGAGGAAGGTAGTCACTGGAACTTCCTTGAACGTAGCCTTCTTGCTGCCACTGGCAAAGATATTTACTTTAAGCTAGGGATCTGTATCTTGTGTTTGTAAACCTGGAGAAGGCCTTTGATAAGGTGCCCAGGGATGTTGTACAGTGGGCCATGAGAAAACTTGGGGTAGAGGAGTGGGTGGTGTGTGTGCTATAGTGAAAATGTACGAGGACTCGCAAACGGAAGTGAGGGTGAAAGGAATACTGAGTGAGGAGGTTGCAGTCCATGTTGGAGTTCACCAAGGTTTTTTGTTGAGCCCTCTCCTCTTTGTTATAGTTTTGGAGGCCCTATTTGGAGATTTTAGAACTGGGCTCCCATGGAAACTGCTATACACAGATGGCTTAATTCTAATCTCAGATAATGTGCAGGATGCCGAGGTTCAGAAAGTAGAGTGAGGGCATGACAAACAAAGAAGTAAAAGTTAATATCAATAAAACCAAGGTTTTTACACAGTAGCTTGGGCCGTGGAAATGTAGAAAAAAACAGTGCATACCCATGTGCAGTATGCAGAAAAGGGGTGGGCGTGAATTCAATTCAGTGTAGCATCTGTCGTTTCTGGGTACTTCATGGGAAGAAGCACTGTAGTAGAATAAATGGAACTCTGCCGAGGAAGAAAGCTGAAATTGAGAAATTTGGGTGTATAGTATGCAAAGCTGAGCTTGTGTTGAATGATCGGCTCGGGAGTGTGAATCGTGGCAATGTGTCGCTGGAGATGGTGGACAAGTTTTGCTACTTGGGAGATACCATCTCTGCTGGTGGTGGGGCCGAGGCCGCCACTATTGCCAGAATTAGATGCAGCTGGGGAAAGCGCAAAGAACTGCTGCCAATTCTAACCATGAAACGACTCCCTCTCCCCTGAAAGAAAAAGGTTTACACTTCATGTATTAGTAGCGCAATGACCTACAGAATATGTGTTTCAGAAACGTGGCCTGTCAAAGTGGATGATATCAACAGATTATAATGCCTAATAATGATAGGCCTGTAGGCTACATGATGATGTTTTCACGGTTTAATCAATAATGGTTCCACCACCCCCGGACTTTCACCCATTTTTCCCATCATCGAGATTGCTCAGTTAATGATTTATCAGATTCCATGTTAAGTTCTGTGAAGTTAGAGACAATAGGCCTACCAGTACAATTTTGTCAATACCAATTCAGTAGCACTTCTACTGAATCTGAAAGCTAGTAGTCTACCAAATACAACTAACATTTCTGTAGATTTGGATATTTATCATTATAAAAGTACTGTAGATGGTGTTAGTGACCTGGAAACTGAGGCAGATGGCTCGGAAAGAAAAGTCTGTGACTTATGTAATTATCTTAATAATTTTGCAAAAGTTTTAGGTTAAATTACAAGCAAAGAATGTTATATATCCTCCAAGGTTATTCAAAGTATTGTGGAGTGCTTTCAAACCATATGTATTCACTAGGAAATTCATTTTCTCCACTATCTAGACTCTAGATCTATGTAGATCTCTATTTATGTCTCTCTCTCTCTCTCATCTCTCATATATATATATATATATATATATATATATATATATATATATATATATATATATATATATATATATATATGTTTATATATACAGTATAATAATAAGGTTTGGTGCTACATGTTTGAGAAATTCGTTTTTTGCGCGAATATTGTGGGTCTTAGACTCCTACAGCTGACTGAGCAAAAACATACCAATATAGACCTTCTGTCACCCGTGAGAAGAGGTTGAAATTAATTGTATTAGAACAGAGTTCAAGTTAGAAGTCTCGGATATAAGCTGTAACCAATAGTGTGGCGACTTATATTCCCTATGTTTACATCTCAGCTCAGCCAATCACAGGCCGCCATGCTCTCCGTCTAGGTACCATAGTCACATGACGTTACCCGCTCGCCAGTCACCAGCTGTTTCAAATATTTAGTGAAATGAAGTACCCCTCTCGTGTTTTATCGCTACTTTAGTCATATTCCGGCCTAATAATGGTGTCATGTGACACAGAGTGAGGTAAAAGATTCAGTGATAACGAAAAGTGAAGACAAACTAGTGGTGAGTGGAGGAACGAGTGAAGGAGCTCATTCACTTCCACAAAAATCATATTTGAATTAGCTTAGGCCCTAGGCTAGAGCGCGTTCAGTCTACCCAAACGCGCAAACGGGATAGCTCTACTGAACGTGATCGCCTCTGATTCGACGAATCACGTTTGTGATTGTTTGCAATCAGACGGCGATCACGCTAACACTCCCTGGAGATGACTAGCGAAGCTATCATAACAGTAGGCCTAAATCTCACCTCTACATTATATTATCATAAATAAGCTTAATTAGCCTCCCTCCATGTTATTTATGTGTCGCTGTCTCAATTACAAGGTGGCACACCTATAAAAATCATAGTTATCGTGACCATTTTGCTATATATAACATAAAACAAGCAGCTTGGAGCGGAAGTCTCACAGCTACTTCGTCAGGCCTTCAGTGCGGTAAGCGTAGTCTAGTTGGTAACGACTTCGCTTTTAAATCCGTAAGCCTACTCGCGAGGGTTCGAGGCTCGATGAGCTAATGTTTTTTTTTTTTTTTTGCAGTTATTATTTAATTTGTATCGTTATATATTGGTAATGTTACTATGTCAATGATGTATTGTAATGGGTTATAATTTGCTGTACAGGTTTTTGAGCGTTTGTCTATATTATTGATTGATTATTATGTTTTTATGCGGTTTGTATTTCATTGTTATAGTTATATATCGGTAATGTTACAGTTGTTACTATGCCAATTGAATGATAACATTTATTTTAACGGATTATAGCCTAGCTTGCTGTACAGGTTTTTCGGCGCTTGTCTATTATTGATCGATTACTCTATTTACATTTCTTAAAAACAATTTCTGAGGCATAATTGCATCGAAGTATGATAGGTCAGTTAAGCTATGTTTAGTAAGGTAGCCTATCCACGCTATAGTTAAATTTTCAAAGGTAATCTAATGGTTACAAAATAATATTTATGAACCTTTCACAAATATAAGCTTGCAAATAGCCTATATTTTTTTTTTGTTTTTTTTTTTTTTTTTTTTTCTATATTCCAACTTACTTCCTCTCGGGCATAGGCTTAGAGCCTTAACATTCACCGCTTTACAATGAACAGTGAAGCCCGTGAGGTCTTGTTCCAGTCTAGGGAGTGAGACATGTGAAGCACGTAGAGTACAACAAGCACCTGCCATCTTGCCTTCACATGAGGCACGGTGCTCACTCATGGCCCGAAACGACCCCATCTCTGAAATCATCTCGTTCCCGTGCTTCACTGTCTCACTCCCTACACTCGGACTCTCACACTTACACACACACAACGCCACCTGTTTGAGCAGATAACTCACCAGGGATTGCGCGGCTATAGCATATTTTGAATATGGGAATATTTCATACACCTGCTATTTAATCAGGGAACAATGAGGGTATTTTATTGACGTTTCGGTGGGCTTGTGGTAATGCACTGATACCAGGTACAGCACAAATTCCATCCCAATAATATCTTCCCATTGATACATCGGGATTTGAACCCGGGACCTTTGGTTTACCAGGCCAG